>CM077795.1:29740761-30033261 GCA_039737535.1 Lagodon rhomboides
TCAAGTAAAGTAACTGCACTGCGATTGGTTGCTGTGAATAACCACGTTAAGGTAACAGTCCAACAAAACCAGCGAAAGTCAGGTAAAAGTACAACTTCTTTACTCAAGTAAAGGTGAGAGACTCAGGCTCTGAAGTGCCCTCAAAGTATAGAAGAGGTTAAAAGTAAGATGTTGTCTGTGGCCGTCTGCAGTGTTGCCTGGTTCACTTCCATCCATGTTGCTGCCTTTGTCACTTCACGCCTTTTCTCCCCACCCGAGTCTCCCTAACCCCTTTCACACAGGAGAAGACGCATTATCTCCGCCGATAGCGATTCACACAGAGGAAGCAGCTCCGCATTAAAGACGAACCGACGTGAATTCACACAGAAATCCGGCGCTGCGGCTCCTAAAGAGGCGTGACGGTACACGTCATGATGATGACGTCGGTGTGTTTTCAAGGTGTTTCCCAGGTGTCCTCCTGTCAATCTAAACCTGCAGACAGTTTATAATCATATGGATGCTGTTATGATGTGTCGTGATTGAGATCCTGACCCACCAAACATCCTGGGAAGTGACAAAGTTACGTTTTTCACGCTAAATTAGCCTACATAATCACCATCAGTAAACTGGACGCTGTCTGACTCTGTCACCGGGGACGGAGGCTGTCTTCCGGGGGAAAGTTCACTGAAGTCTCGGTCTGGAGGGCTGACCGTCGCAGTGATTTATTTTCATCACAAACACTCAGTGAGTTAAAGTTTTTTGCCGCCGACAGACGCTGTTTTTCTGAGCATGAAATGTGTCGGTCAGACAGACGGGAGGACAGACGGGAGGACAGACAGAAGAAGGAGGACAGATGGGAGGACAGACAGGAGGACAGATGGGAGGACAGACAGGAGGACAGACAGGAGGACAGACGGGAGGACAGACAGACGGGAGGACAGACGGGAGGACAGACAGACAGGAGGACAGACGGGAGGACAGGCAGAAGGACAGACAGGAGGACAGACAGGAGGACAGACAGGGAGGACAGACAGGAGGACAAGCAGGAGGACAGACAGGAGAACAGACAGGAGGACAGACAGGAGGACAGACAGGAGGACAGACAGGAGGACAGACAGGAGGACAGACAGGAGGACAGACGGAAGGACAGACAGGAGGACAGACGGGAGGACAGACGGGAGGACAGACAGGAGGACAGACAGGAGGACAGACGGGAGGACAGACGGGAGGACAGACAGGAGGACAGACAGGAGGACAGACAGGAGGACAGACGGGAGGACAGACAGGAGGACAGACAGGAGGACAGACAGGAGGACAGACAGGAGGACAGACGGAGGACAGACAGGAGGACAGACAGGAGGACAGACAGGAGGACAGACAGGAGGACAGACAGGAGGACAGACAGGAGAACAGGCGGAAGGACAGACAGGAGGACAGACGGGAGGACAGACGGGAGGACAGACAGGAGGACAGACGGGAGGACAGACGGGAGGACAGACAGAAGAACAGGCAGAAGGACAGACAGGAGGACAGACGGGAGGACAGACAGGAGGACAGACAGGAGGACAGACAGGAGGACAGACGGGAGGAAAGACGGGAGGACAGACGGGAGGACAGACAGGAGGACAGACGGGAGGACAGACGGGAGGACAGACAGGAGGACAGACAGGAGGACAGACGGGAGGACAGACAGGAGGACAGACGGGAGGACAGACGGGAGGACAGACAGGAGGACAGACAGGAGGACAGACAGGAGGACAGACGGGAGGACAGACGGGAGGACAGACGGGAGGACAGACAGGAGGACAGACGGGAGGACAGACAGGAGGACAGACAGGAGGACAGACAGGAGGACAGACGGGAGGACAGACGGGAGGACAGACAGGAGGACAGATGGGAGGACAGACGGAGGACAGACAGGAGGACAGACAGGAGGACAGACGGGAGGACAGACAGGAGGACAGACAGGAGGACAGACGCTTCTCCACGTATATCTGCAGTATTGTTTTCCTCATATAAGTTGCCAAAGACAGTTACAGTTGCTACGTTACTGTTGTTTGGTCCTGTAACGTTGCTTTGTGGGACATTTCTCTGTATTTAGTTGAGTGAAGGACCTGTGTAGTTAACCGACCGTCCGATCGACACGCCCTCGATACGCGAAGCCGGCTGATCCGTTCACACTGGTTCGGTTCGCCAATAACACGGCCCTGATACTACCTCCAGAGGCGGATCAGCGCCGGAGCGAAATTTCACCCCTCGCCGCATCCAAGAGATTCACACTGGGACGGATGCGGAGAATTGACACACTGAAGACGCATCCAGACGCCAGAGTGAAAGCGGCTCCTCTCTGTCTGTTTCCGTCTTGTCACATGGTTTCGTCTCTACACCTGCCCTGTGTGATGTGCACCAACAGGCTGAAATCACTTTTGTGTTGTTGGGAACAATGCAGTGACACAAAATAAAAATAATCTACAATTCGACTCAAATGCATTCAAACTAAATATATCGAGCCTGTTTTGAAAATGTAAGGCAGAGATATTTGTTTTAAAGGACATTTATTAACAGTTGTTGCACTGTGATAAACCACATGAACTCTGTTAACTGTTTGCCCTCAATTCAGTGAATGCAATAAAATACTTTTTTTGAGAAGTGTGTGTGTTTTAGGAAATAGAATTATTTCTTTCCAAGAAGGAAAGGAGAGACACAAATCTTGTCTTTCAGTTGAAAACCTTTTATTTCCATAATATGTCTCCTTTAATACATTTGTTTTGCATTTGTTTAATTCGTATACAGACAGAAATGTTGAACTGACAGGCTGTGGTTTTAGAAAAAGTTATGTGACGGAACTGTTTCTCAACAGTCTTGAGGTTGCCAAGTTTGGTCGAGACAAAGACCGAAATTTGGCAAAGAAGTGCTCAGCGGTCAAGAAATAGTTTCAACACAAAACAGAGATTTCATATTTATATTTCTGTTTATGTCCAAATAAAACACATGACATTAGACATTCTGGAAAAACGAACAAAAACAGTTTTGCTAAATTGCAAAACGAGTCAGTAATGTTGAATTAACATTATTCTGAAAGCAAATGATGTTCCATTGGTGATGTCGCTGTGAACGCCACAGCAGCTACAGTATGTAATGTGGATATCAGGACATTTAATGACTTTTACTTGGACCAATATGCTTTAACTGATATGAAACAAACTAGATAGACCTGTAACACCTAGCAGTAATGTCACAGACCGTTTCTTTAAGAGCAGTTGGACCATAAAACTCCTTTACTAAATACACTGTCAGACAAAAAAAATAAAAATCAAACTGCATCGGGCGCCACAGGAGAACAAGTTTTCTCTAAACATTAGTGGAGATTCAAAGTGTCAGACTTCGAATGGGCCTCTGTTCGCTGTTTGACTTTTAGAAAATTACTTCCACTTAAACACAGAGACACACACATAGACTCACGGGCTCAGTCAACACTCTCACCACTGTGTGTTTGACTGCAGCTCCTGGACGCTGCCGGAGCCGTTTCATCACTGTCAGGGCCAGTTTGAAAACGTCCTCTGTCAGGCCACACTGGCTGGAGACGCAGAGCCACAGACCTGAAGACATGCTGAAAGAGACCCTTGGTAAGTCAGCGGAGAGCTCGCTGGGAGAGGAGCGAGGGAAGGATGGAGGGAAGGATGGAGGGAAGGATGGAGGGAAGGATGGAGGGAAGGAGCAGACTGTGTGTGAACGCTGAGAGACGTCAGTAAATCACTCTGATAACATCTCAAGTGTTCACCCAGGGAAGAAAACAGCATAAATGCATAAATGCGCACTTGTCTAATTGTTTTCATCTGTTTAGTAAAACATTCTCTGATTAATGATGTCTTGTTCAAAAAGATTGCTGTACTTGAGCTCTGCTACGTCTCCAGGGGATGCTGGTTCGAAAACCAAACGTGTTCAGGTTGTTTCCTGCATGGAGAAACTATTTTCTTTTAGTAGCCACATTCGGTTCAGTCATTTACAAAGAACTAATTGAACAAAGTCTTAGAACTTTAAAATATTTCTGAGAAACATTCTCAACCAATCAATTGAAAAACATGAAACTTGACGAGACAAACACAGGACGTGACAGAAATGTCCATTTATTGTAGGTCATTTTGGTAAATTTTTTTTTTTTTTACCAAAAATGCATTTTGCCATGGACTACATGGTTTCTGGTCATGAACGGCTCTAAAAGGTTTTATTTTTTCTAAGTGATTATTATAAGCTAACTTTTAATAGTGCAGTAAAACATCATATTTTTCTGGAAAACATAGTTCATCACTTTTTTCCTGTCAATTAAGTTTCAAACAACGATGAAACAATCCCCATCCCTCTGTGTGATACTGGTGTGCCACAAGGCAGCATACTGGGTCCTTTAATATTTTCTCTGCAGCTTATTAAAAAGGTTTTTTAGAAAAAAGATCTGATGTACTTCTATAATGGCTTCCCAGATAGCAAAATTATTGTGGCCCAGATCTGGCCCTCGCCAGAAATGTTTATCCGGCTCACATATCACATGGAATGGTGGCTCTTGGTCGGTCCGCTCTTGTTTGCCAGATCAAGATCCTGGATCCTGGATTGCCTGGATCAGGAGCCACTGTCCTCACAAGTGCCAAATACAAAACTTACAATTACAGACAAATCCACGTCAGTGTGGTGTAAAATAACAAAAAGCATGATTTGATCAAAAGTTACATTTACTGCTGAAGAACTAAGTTAAAAAATATTAATTTCAACCTGCTTGAGTTAATTTTAGGGTTTTAATGTATTATTTTGGCGGGTTTTATTTGTTGAAATCGGTGCCTTTTGTGTCCCCAAGAAATTATCAGTCATAAAATTACAGTAACAACAAACAAAGATGTAATTTGAAAATATAACATTACCGTGTCTTCTCTCCTCAATAAAACATCAAATTAAAATCAATTAAATATTATTTTAAATAATAAAAAGCATACAACGTCAACCCTGTTACCATTTTTTAACATATAAATCCAAACAATTATTTATTTCTCATAATATAATCAATATGTACATGTAATTTCCTTTCAAAGTACATAGCATGTGCTTTAGCTAACATTTGTTTTAGCTAGCAATGGGCAAATTAGCTTGAAATGGTCAACCCTGTTACTGTCAACCCTGTTACCTTTCCAGTAACAGGACTTGACTAAAACAGTTATAAAATATGAAATTCCATAGCTGAGATGGCACAATATAATTTCTTGTCATTTTAAACTGTCTTTAATTCCTGGCTACTGAAAAAATAGCAATTGAATATAATTTTACAGTATATATAGTTTTACAAGTAAAGCTACACTCCACTGAATTCAGCAGGTTTTTATTCTGTATCACCTGTAGAAACACAGATTCTGTTTGGGTCTGATAAAGCTCTTGTACCTTTGTTGCGTAGTTAAGTTGTTTAGCCCATCGTAACTCAAACTGACAGTTAGATTAAGAATTAAGATTAGGGTGAGTTTAGGTATTATAACCTGATGTTGTAATGACCCTCACCCACCTCTCGTCCAGCCCACAGCCTCTCCCCCCGTCCCTCCACCGCACACGCTCAGATCTCAGTGTGGTGCCGCTGCGTCAGCCCGGCCCGTATGGCGTCCTGCATACCGTTGGTTCAGACCACAAAACACACACTCTTCAATGGCTGCCCTTTAATCGAACAACCAACACACACCCACTGGGCTCCGGGCCCAGGCCTTTAATGATAGAAATAGCCTCTGAACACTGAGGGGAGACGAGGCTGGTGGTGCAGGAGAAGCTCTAAAGTTGTGTTTTCACTGTCCGGTTTGGTCAAACCAGGGAAAATATTTGCCCGTCTTCACTTTTATGGGTTTGATCTTATTAAGATTAAAGCCAATCAACCGCCTGTACAGCATTTCTCCATAGAGTGAGCTATTTCATCTCTATACAATAGTTATATACATCCAAGACCTGTTTTATAATCAGAGAAGTCATGGAAATCTGACTTTCTACAATATGGGACCTTTAAGTACAATAAATTAACATCAGAGAATTGTAAGAAATCACATTTAAAAATCAAAAAGCATCAGAAAACAGAGTCTTTTCTCTAGATCTCTCAGCTGAAGGAGTGTCTCTGTGTGACTTAAAGCAAACTGAGAGGTGTCAGAGGTTGTTAAGGTTGCAGTCTGGAGTACAGCTGAACCTCTGTGGCGCTGACACATCCACAAATATTAGAGGAAGATTTGTAGGTCAAACCTGAAAGCCTGGCTGTCTGTGTGGCTCTCACGGTGGGGCAACCTGCTATTTATCAATCTCTCACAGCTGGATGAATGACGTTACTGTGGATAGAACACCATTATCTATCTATCTATCTATCTATCTATCTATCTATCTATCTATCTATCTATCTATCTATCTATCTATCTATGAAGCAGAGAGGGATAGGAAGTAGGGATTGAACATTGTGAGGGTTTAGTGGAGGGAGCGATGAGGGGGAAGACGTCTGGGTCTTATTTATGGTCCTAATAAATCCCCACTCTTTACCCTCTAACCCCTGAACCAGCCAGGCAGCTCCCTAAAATCTTAATCACTCCCCTGCCGGCCTCCTCTGTATCCTCATGGGGCAGGAGAGAAAGGGAAAGAGGGCGAACAGTGGCCATATTATTCTGCTGTAAAACCAAATGGCGTCCTTGTAATCACCTGACTGCCCCGTCGGCCAGACAGTCGCTGAAGCAGTCAGCCAATAAGACAGTTGGTTATTCAGTGGCTGGGGGCCTCGCTGGATGACTTACAGAGGCGCTTGGAGCTTCAGCACACACACACATTTCTATCCCGGGTTCATTCCTGCTAGTCCGAATGTGACCATCAGATTTTACCACCAAGTCTTTTATTGTGGATAAATGTGACTAAAACTTTTATTGTAAAGAGACAGAAACAGAAAACAGTCAAGTTTGCTGTGTAATTCACAAAGACTTGCTGGTTTTCTTCCTAATTTGGCGGTAGGGACTAGTCAATCAGAGGGTTGGCACGGCAGAATACTCTGTTCTATCCTCTATTTACTGTAAATGCGATCATAATTTACTAAACTAACACCATGCTGTGTTGATGAAGACTTGAAACTAGAGATTGAGACCATAAACTCAGCAGGAAAGTGTTTACCGAGGAAATAAATCAAGTGAGAAGTGGGGTCATTTTTTCATATGCTTACATACAATCAGACTTCTTCTTGAAAGAGTTGCCCACTTTCAGACGTGGAGCCTCCATCCACAGTTCTACAATCAGCATGAAGGAACAAAAGTCTTCATGTGTTGTCTCTGGACTCAACAGACAGTGTAACAATGAATAACCTGGTGTTTTTGTGCTGATGCTGACGGTGTGAAGCCCCCCGACTGGTTAACATCACTCCTTCATAAACACTCTGTCTGGCTGTTTATCTGACTGACTGCGACGCTGACTGACCGACCGGCCGGCCGGCGTCCTGGATCCTGCTCCTCTGGCTGCCGAGCGGGCCAACCTGTCTGGTTTGCTGCCAGCTTGGCTGCCTAACTGGACTGGCTGACTGAGTGACTGACTTGTTTCCTGGCTGGCAGAGTGGTGGTGTCAGAGCAGATTTATGCTGCCTGGCCCTGGTGATAACTCATGTCAGACACACGGAGCTCCCCACGGGGGAGCAATAAAACCACTCACTGTGTTAACCTTCTTTCCCTGAATTCGGTCAAAACGCTCAGTTGACTGCTGAGGCTTTGTTGATGTTTACATTTTCCATTCCTGGCGGATGCTTTTCTCCACAGTGACCGAACACAAAGCTGCAGGTAGCTTCACATTCTTCACTGCTGACCTGTCAGTCTGAGTTAAACCAGCGAACACTGGACACATTTCCTGGTTGATGCTCTGAGATATGATTCAACCAACACGTTCTCTCCAGCTGGCTACAACTATATCATTAAACAGCAATGCTAATTTTTAAGGTGGCTTCATCAAATGTGTACGTGTCAAGAATAGAAAATTATCATATTAGCGCATATTTCAGTAGATTAAGCCTCATTTGCACATTTAAACATTAAATTTCAGAAAACTTGTAATACAAAAAATACTTGTCTTAATGTAGGTGAAAAACTGGGAAAGTTGTGGGGTGATACATAAAAGTTATTTTTTTACCCTATCTACCAGTATTTTCTCACCTGAGAGCAAGGCATCCGTTTTTGAATGAAAAATTCTGAGAAACTGGGGACCAGAACTAAATGTTATACAGTGGATTTCTATTAAGGACCCTTTGAACTATCTAAAAATGCTGTATAACAACTTTTCCTCAAACATTTTTACCTCAGATTTACTTAAATGATCTCTAAGGCAAGACAACAGCAAATTAGCCTGTGGCGTTTTTAGTGTAATAGTACACCATTTTCAGGACCCAAACTGACTGCATTAATGACTTCTGAAAATTGTCAATCAAAGATTTTCTGATTCTTTGGTCTGTAAGGATTCCAAAAATATATAGTTTTACAAATCCCCCAAAAATTGAACGAACGAATTGGTCTGAACATAGTGTCCTTGACTATGAGGGAGGAGCCACATTTCTGAACCACATGCAGGTTCTACGGAGCTCGCTGGGGTCAATGGTTGGCATACAAAACAAGACCGAAATAATCTTTGACTATTATTTGCACTGATTTTTATTTCATACATTATTTGTTAAGCATTACAAAAGTGGAGAAAAATACATGACATCCGGAAATATTGAGTTTTGCCCGACCAGCAGCCCAAAGACATTCACTTTAAAAATGATTAAACTGAAAGAAGAAGCAAATCCTCACTCTGGAGAGGGAAGAACCAGAGACAGATTTGGTTTTGTGTTTGAAAAATGCAACCCAATTGCCAGAATTTTTTTTTGGTATGTAAACCACAAATCTGTTGGAACTTTATGTTTCTTTATGTTCAGATTTTCGGTTTTTGCTGTGCTTATGACCTGGTTAGGTTTGAGGCACAACAGCCTCGTGGTCAGGGTGAGGAAAAGATTTAGTTTTGGTTTAAAATATTCTCTTTTGTTGCAACAAACACGGCTGTAAGACCTCCAGACATTTCTGTAAATATATCCAGTTTTGTTGACCTAAACACGATGGAAAAATGTCCTGACGTCTCATTAAAAATACCTGGATTCATCGGTTGAATTGGGAAGTGAACGGTGGTCTCTCGCTTGGCAGACGACAACTAGGCTCTATTTTTAAACGAGACGTCGGGATATTTTACAGCCATGGTTGAGGTCTCTCGCTTGGTTACTGCCTCACGTTGCTTCCACCATTCCCTCCTCTTCCTGATGAGAAAGTCAGCTCATATACATGTTATCAGAACGAGTAGATGATGCGTATTGTAGAAATGTTGATATGATGTGGATGAAACAAGTTTAACATATCTGTGGTTTGCAGAAATATTCAGTAGCACATTTTTATTCTGGCGAGTTGGCTATATATTTGCTGTCACAGATTAGTCACATGCTGTGTGAGCATCATTTCTAGTTGACCTGGTTTGTTATCAAAAGTTAAAAACTGTCTGAAAATGGTGAAAAATTGTACTGGATCAGTGTTTCCCAAAGCCCAAGATGAAGTTCTCAAATGTCTAGTTTTGTCAAGAACCCAAAGATATTTAGTTTATCTTCATGAGGGGTGAAGATTCAAGAAAATGTTCACATTTAAGTAGCTAGAATCACAAATCTTTTACTTTTTGTCGTCAAAAATGACAAAAAATAGTCAGTTAATTTATAGTTAACGACTTATTGATGTAGATCTAACTTCTCTAACGTTTTAGCGTTGTTCTGTGAGAACTTTGCATGGTATTAAAAAGGTAGATACGTTTTTTTCTCCAGCAATTCCGGTGGTTTCATGGTTTGTTGACTCTTAACAATCCGGGCATTTAACTTTGTTGCACCGAAAGCCTTAAATAAGATTTAAATGTTCTAGGTAAAAACACCCAGCATAAGGAGCAGCAGGTGGTGCGATGTGTTCAGTGTCCGGGCTACTTTGTCCCGGTTCAGCAGGTTTAAGTCTCAGCATTCAAGGACAAAAATACAAAGGACGCGTTTTTAAGAGTGTGGTGTCTGAGAGTCGCGAGGAAACTGCAGCTGTAAAGACAAAAGAGGAACCCAGAGGTCTCATAAATCACTTTTCAGAAATGCAGCACTCACACCCACTTTCAACAACAATGACAACCACTTCCTTCAAGGAAACCACACGCGCCAAATAACAAGTTCGGAGGAGGATTCTTTAAAAAAAAGAGTCGGATGTTTGTCTCCACCGCGATGGTCCTCTGAAGACAGAGCGAGACACCAACACATGTTTGATACCTCTCAGTGTGAGGCGTTTCTTTAAGGGCTGTAAATCATCCTGTGTTAAAATGCTCATGTTTACAGGAAGTTTTTATTCTTCCTTCCTGTTTTTAATTACTGTAATGTGCAAAAAAAAGAAATAAAAAGCATACAATTGGTTTGGTTTGGGTCTATCTTTAAATCACATACAGTGTTTTACATTATTGCATGTCAACATGCTGCAGTTAGACTGCTTCACTGTCCTGAGAACAGATGCTGGTTTAACATGTTTTCATTGTGAAACTGCCTGAGAAACTTAACTAACAACTAAAAAATATGTTTGTTTCTTTCTTAACAAATTCTACTTATTGATGTAATATTAGACATACACTATACAGTTTTATCAAACTGAAAAGTCATATCTTTTATCATTTATTTAATCAGTACTGGGTTTTGTGAAAGGGGTAGGTTCAAGTATATTCCTCTTTGATTTCACATTCATTTGTCTTGCGTCTATTTGTACTTTTTTGTATTTATTATAAAGCTATATGTTTTGAAACATAAAATAAAAAGTCCAAAACCTACATTATTGCATGTCAACATGCTGCAGTTAGACTGCTTCACTGTCCTGAGAACAGATGCTGGTTTAACATGTTTTCATTGTGAGAATTAACTTCCAAACACATCAAAACTGCCTGAGAAACTAAAAAATATGTTTGTTTATTTCTTAACAAATTCTACTTATTGATGTAATATTAGACATACACTATACAGTTTTATCAAACTGAAAAGTCATATCTTTTATCATTTATTTAATCAGTACTGGGTTTTGTGAAAGGGGTTGGTTCAAGTATATTCCTCTTTGATTTCACATTCATTTGTCTTGTGTCTATTTGTACTTTTTGGTATTTATTACAAAGCTATATGTTTTGAAACATAAAATAAAAAGTCCAAAACCTTATGAGGTGAAGTGAAATGTCACAAAGTGCTGTTCACTTCTTGTTACAGCACTTCAGACCTTGCAGCATGTCTCACTGAAACCCTCACCAGGTGACTGGGGCTCAGGGCTGAAGGCCGTCGGGGAGACGTCTCGTAATGTCAGCTAACGTGAGCAGTTCTTGGAGGAGAAAAAGGAACAGATTTATGGACTGAATTCATGTACAGTCTCACTGAAAATTATAAAAAAAGAGGCAACAGCTGATACGTGCTAAACGAGGTAAACATGCAGGCCAGCACCTAGACATGTATGAAAATGGTAAGCTAACCTTAAAGGGTCACTACGTCATTTTTGGAGAAGAAATTCAAACTCATTACGATGTTACTGAGGTAATAAGACAAGCTCAGGTTGGAGACAGCCTCTTTCATTAGTGATACACAGAGGTGTCATCTGATAACAGCAGGTTCTCTGGGCTTTTAAAGAGTCGTTACGCAGCTGATGTGAACGATTACGTCCGCTGCAGCCGAGCAGGCCTGTAATTGCTCGTGTATGGAGCCCCGAGGATGTGACTGATTGGATGTCATTAAGTCGAAATGTGCGTCAACAGACGTGAAGTGAGCTTATTACAGTCCGACTGTAACTCTGCAACCCTGCACTTTCTCCTCAGAGGGCAGCTAATGAGCCAGAAGGTCCAGGTGGCAATTTAGGCCCCTGAAGTTTTAAATGTTTCCTAGTGTAAGTAAGTACACACACACACACACACACACACACACACACACACACACACACACACACACACACACACACACACACACGTAATACTGAGAGGGTTTTATTCTCACACAACTGTCATGATTATTCAGCCAAAACTGTAGCTGTATGTTCTTCGTACACATCAATCTTTGTTGGGTTTGGAGTTCTTCCTCAAATAGGTTTAGAGTTTTTATTTATTTAGTTTGTAATAAACAACTCTGTTGTCGTATACGAGGATCAGTGCTCATTGTTTGGCTCCGCAGGGAGTCAGACAGCATCAGTTTGGACAATAAATCCCATCTGGAGGAATAAACCCTCTGGAGTTTAGATTCAGAACTTAGAAAAGTATTAGTGAGAAGAATTGTCAAAAAAACAAAACATAATGAGTTTCATTCTTAAATGTATTATTCATTTTAAGCCTGATGAATGTCATCTGTTCATGAGGACGAGCCTGTTTAAGATATTTCACAATTAACTTGATGCCCCGAAAATTAACACATTAAACGGCTACCGAAGAATAAAGTGAAGACTTTCAAACATCAGATCTTCAGGTTGTGCTGTTGGAAACCAGAAACTAAATTCAGCCGTGTCAGGAGGAGTGTTAGAGGACCCAGAACACTGATAACAAAATATTACAGCTGTCAGTCACTTGTCATCAGCAGCCACGAATTTTAACCTGAACTGATTCGAGAAAATCAAGAAGAAAAAGAAGTGTGATTTAATGCTTATTTCCACGCACTTCCATTATACAATTATAAGGACTTGCTTCAGGGAGGTGACGCCAAGTCTCCAAATGGAAATATGACATTTCTATTGATTTCATATATTTGTGTGAGTAAGGTGACATCAGATCTGTGAGGAGACTGTTTGTATCTGCCGCTGCATTTCATCTCTACAGTCTGACCAGAAACAGGCTGATTCGAAGTTGTCTCGTCTACCATAAGTGTGTTAATAACTCTTTGGTAAATATATTTTTTTCTTGCTTTACTTCAAAATGTAAATAGACGTTGAAGGACTCACAGCTGAGGCAGAAACAGTGAGGGAATGGTTGGGCATGAGGTCAGATGCAAAAAAAAACACAACAGATAAAGGCATCATGATTTCAGGTCAATGTAGTGTTGAAGAGATTAACACTAATTGTTAATTGCTTGTCAAACAGATCTTCTCTTAAATGACTCATATAAAGAACTAATATGTTCTATCATTTGTGACCAGATGTTAAAAACATAATGCTGACTGGACATGAGAAGACACCTGAAACATCAATTATGATCAGTCCATTAATAAAACATAAAATAATACTAGTTTTCCAACGTGTTGGAAAAAGTCATTTCATCTTAAGAACTGGTGCAAATTAAACTGTACTTGTTCCAAACAGCTCAGACGGAGCCAGTTCCTGTGCTCTGCAGTGTTCAGTGCAGCGCTGGGAGCAGCTACGTGAGGTTCGGGCAGATTGTGGCAGCAGTTCTCTTCTTTGCCACGATGTGTTTAGGTTTTATGAAGCATGAAGAGTTCTCACAGTCTGACCCAAAAACTTTCACTGCAAGCACAGAGTCCTGTGGGCCATAAAACCGACTGCATGGCACAGATGATCCTGTTCTCTGGATGTAAAAAAGACACAATCAGTCACAGATTCTGGATCATTCTGCAGATCTGACATGATGTAAGAAGGTAGAAAGATTTGCACTTCTGTTCTTCTCTTTAATTAGTTTTCTCTGTTCAAAGTCATCTTCGACTCCTCGCTGGTCTCATGTTGTTGACATTGTTTTTTACAGCTGGGTGGTGTTGGTCCGTGTGTGGAAACTGATGCGAGGGAATTAAACACATGTTCAAAGACAACTGACTTCTGCAGGATTTTATAACCCTGTGATTTCATGAGACTGTTTTATGGGTGAACTTTACAGCACGTACAGAACACAACAAAGGGACGAGGGTGTTGCTGTATATGAAGCAACAAAATATAACAAATCCTTTGTGTCTGTGAGCTGTAACACTGTCTATATATGCTCCTAATGGAAACAGGATTATCCAGCTTTACTTTCAGTCAGCGGTCGCTCTGTGAGGCTGGACTTCATTTGACTTGTGTTTTGAGCTAAATGCTAACAACAGCGTGCTAACATGTTGATTTTTAGCAGGTATGCAGTATGTTCACCATCTTATTGGTGTTAGCATGCTAATATACTGTATTTTTGTAATGGAAGTTACAGAAGTAATGTAGTAATTTGAAACTCAAACCATTTTATTTTCCTAAACCTAACCAAGTAGATTTTTCTACCCTAAACTAAACAAAGTATTTGTCTTACCTAAACCTAACCAATTACTTTTTTGCCTAAACCTAACCAATTACTTTTTTGCCTAAACCTAACCAATAAGAATTTTCTACCCTAAACTAAACAAAGTATTTGTCTTACCTAAACCTAATCAATTACTTTTTTGCCTAAACCTAACCAAGTAGTTTTCTTGGATTTGGTAAGGGCCCTAAAACTCAATTACAGGGTACCTTCACACTTCTCCTGCCTGTGTGTTTTACACTTTGGTGCTGCACTTAATCCAAGTTTAATGTGTTGAACTTCAAACAATGTAGTCCTGACAGGTGCTATTTGTAAGAAAAGTTGATTTTTGAGTCTCATTCCCAACTCGTCAAGAACTGATGCTTCGGGGTGGTGGCTGACCCGTCCTGTGTCAGTGTCAGGTTTTTGACGACTCAAAACTCAACTTTTCATACAAATAGCATTTTTAACACATCACTACTATGGAAGTTTATATAACATTTATGACAAAATACAATATGTGATTACCAGCTTTAAGTAACTGAACACCCAGTACAGACAAGAGCGGCTGGAAGTTAAACCAAAGCATAACAATCAAGTGTCAATTCAACTGAATGCTGTAGCGAATGGTTTTTATTAGTTGTTGTGAGAGCTGGACAGTTATAAGAGTTATGAGTACGAGTTATGCGTGATATGCCCCTTTAAGCCCCTGGGAGTCTCTGTGGGCATGTGAAGTGCATGGAAACATAAGAAAGAATGTGAAGAAAAAACAGAGAAGAAGAAGAAGAAGAAGGCTGTCATCACCCGCGATTCATTCCTCATCAGTGAAATATGTAATTATCAGTCCGGAAGAGCAGCACTCCTCCTCCTGTTTATATTCTGCTCTTTCCTCTGTGAATGTGTGTGTGTTTGTTTTCTCAGCCGCCTTAAAATCTTCGCTCTCTCTTTCACACACACACACACCGACACACACACACACCAACACACACACCGACACACACACACAGTTCATAAACAGAGACCTCTGATCCTCTGCTGTGGCATCAAGAAATCTCACCACCACGGCCTTTTTTGTTTTACCTCCCACATTTAACAACAATCTGATGTAATTATGGAAACTGACTCAGATCTGGAATTGTGGGAGACCTCACATAACACACTTTTGCCATGTTAGCAGCATGACTTTTAGGGACGCTAATGCCAGTCTGTCGGTCCACCAAAGTTTGGTCCAGACTGATGTATCTCAACAACTACTGGATTGATGGTATGAAGATTCATGTTCCTCCCAGGATGGACTGTAAAACTGTTGGTGGTCCCTTCATTTCTAAATCTAGTGCCAACATCGGGCAAAGGACCATATCTTAAAAAACATATCTTAAAGATTGGTTTGGAAGAACATTTTGTAAAGAATTTGTTCCTCCTAGACGATGTTTTTTTTTATTGTTGATCCACCGACTTTTCAGCTTTACTTTGTGTTTAGTGCTAATTAGCGAGATAAAATGCTAAAGTTGGTGACCATGATATTATTTCTCCAACTAAACATTATATGTTAGCATTGTTATTATGAGGACGAGCATGTTGGTGTAGGGAAGTCTTATGGAATTGCTTCCATCTTGTTTACACATATTTAGTGTCTATAATAATGTAAAGTTAGCCTGTGTGAGCTAGTCGGCGTTGCTCAGGCTGCTGGTAGCTCATAGACTTGTAGCCAAGACCGCCTAAACCGAGACCAAGACCAGAGAGTATCAAGACCAAGACCAAGACTTGTTCAGCTCGAGACCGAGACCGATACCGAGACCAAAAAAAGACTAGTTTTTTGCCATTTTGCATGAGTTGTAGAACCCGCACGCAGGTGCACCAAAAAATGCATTAAATTAAATGCAAAATACAAATAGTTTATAGTACAAATAGTACAAAATTGTACTTCAAATTGTACATTAACAAGAGGAAGAACTGGTCACCTTGATGTGTGCAATGGCATCTCAATTATAACACACTTTATCCAGTTGTAGTTGTAGCTGTAGTTCAGTGGGACAAGAACAATATAACACAGACATCACAAAGAACAGATACATAAACATATACATTCAAACTGTAGAACAAAAGGCTACTACATCATGAATGCATTTATGTCTTGAGTAGACTTGTAGTCAAGACCGCCTAAACCGAGACCAAGACACTACCAAGACCAGAGAGTATCAAGACCAAGACCAAGACCAAAGACTGTCGAGGCCGTGACAAGACCAAGACCAAGTGGTCTTGAGACCGAGACCGGTCTCGAGAGCTACAAGTCTAGAAGCTCACGAGGTAAAGAAAAAGCGGAGGATGAAGAGAGAGACGGGGAGTGAGTTGTAAGGATGTTCGATCCAGCGCGGCCCGAGTTGACTGTGCTGTGGTGGAGCTCACTACATTTATGAGGAAAAAAACCTGGAACGTGTTGGAGCAATTTATCCTGTCTCATCCACCCACGTCGCTTAACTTAGCATTTAGGTCAAAAACATGCGTGTGGGTGAGTGCAGCCTCAGACCTGCTAGCATAGCTGTGGACTGCTAATAACATGTGATCTGCATCTGGATGCATCATCTGTATAATTACATCCAATCCACGGGCCTTTGCATTTACACCTAAAAGGCGTTTATGTCATTTCAAATCAAGTCTTGCTCACTAATGCTGCCTTTTGTAGCTTCTCCCCGGCTCACTTCAGCCAGGTGAACTTTGCTAGGTGGGTTTTCTTACAGTAACTGTGTGGTTTAATGGACTGCATCAATATAGTGCTTTTCTCGTCTACCAGCCAATCACAGCACTTTGTATCCAAAGCACCCCACCATATTTCTATGCTTACCCAGTCACAAACTAACATACATCCAGTTACAGTAGGATCTAGTCGCTTTCTGTGTGTGTGCTGTGTGTGTTTTCGCTCATCCAAATAAAGTATCTAGATAGAGGTCTCATTTTTACGGTAAATTCATATGTCAGTTATATGTCTAAATGACAGAAAGCAGTGTCCTTTAACAGGTAGATAAAGACAACAATGTTAGGTCGACCCGATCTATCATCCTGATGGGAAACTCTTTCGGAAACGTGTTTGTTTGCCTCTTGGCTTAAACAAACTAGTTGAACAGTTACCATTGTTGAATGTTAAGACTTCGAGTCAACGTTCTGTTTACATGCCCTCAGTCAGTCAAACATGTTGTAGGAGTCACATGTGTCCCAGCATCCAGGAGATAAGGATTCCCCCGGGAGTCCCCACTCCTGCCGGGAACCAATCGTAGCATCGAGGACCTGACGGCGACTGATCCACGGAGAACAACATTTGCCTTTTATTGAAGTTGTTCCATCGGCATATAATCCCATGTTTGAATGTGTGATTCAGTGTCTGGAGCATTGCAGTTTGTGTGTGTCTGTGTTTATTAGGGCACTATCACAGAGCTCTGTTTCCCTGTTGTAACGGTGAGGACAGATCCAAACAGACCCCCTCCCCCTCCTCCTGAGGAGAGGTGGCAGCAGCAGCTTCTACCAGAGAGGATCCCAGCAGGAGGTTAATTAAAACAAACTGGCAGCGCTGTCGTACACGCAGATCGAGGTGAGACAACTGGAGCCTTGAAGTCTCTCAGAGGCCTGAGATGTCCTGACTCACGTCACCTCATCTCAAGTGACTGTTCATGTGGTTCATGTATGTTTATTAGTGGAGCAGTTTGACATTTTGGTAAAATATGGTGATTTGCTTTCTTGCTAAAAAGCTCACTGATTAAAGTTACGTTGTGGGAGATGCAAAACGTGATGTTGGTGAGTTTCAACAATTTTATCAGTCATTATTGTTTTTTTAGTTTGACAGAGCCTTTAAACTTGAATTGTACAGATTTTAGGGATGTGAACCATTTTAGATAATCTAGGAAATTACATCACACTAAGCAAAAATATTACTTTACAGTAGTATTTTTGCAAAATGTTGCTATTTTGCACTGGAAGAGAAATTGTAGCTGAAACTATCAAAACCCCTTTTTCCCTTCTCATAAAAAATGACATATTTTCATGAGCTTAAACATGAACATAGTTTAAATAACTTAGAAAGCATAACACACATTTTGTTCATCCTCTGCACAGTTGTTTTGGAGCAATATTGTTTGTTTATTCAGAAATGTCGTAGTGTTGTATTTCTTTTTTATGACACATGTAAAATGCTTTAATCAAATATCATGGTTTATTGACTTACATAACCTTTCAGCTTAGTCTTTGCAGATTTTAGGGGTATGAACATATGAAGGTACTCCAAAAAATGACATCAAAATAAGCAAAAATGTAGGCCCTGGCAGACCCTCTAGCTAGTTGGTTTGTTTGTGGGTGGGTTATTTACTAAATGATTTACTAGTGTGCAGATTAGATAAATAAGAAAATAACTGATAATGAATTAATAATTACTGAACTTTAGAGACGTTGGTCGGCACATTTTGTTTCCTACAGGCTGTGAAGATCACCTCACAACTTAACACAAGTCTAGCAAGAGATGTGTACTGTAATTTTTGGGGGGCAGCAAAAACAAGTTGTGAACACAGCATTTGCATATTATTACCTTTGTACTTATTATGATGAAAGTATAAGCAAACAGTTGCTTTTTTGCACATCTTTTTGCTCTGTTTTTGGTCTCCACCAAATCCTGACAGAGTATCAGGCTTTAAAAATAAAAATGTTGTTACAGTGTTGACCAGTTTTTTAGCTTTTCTGCTGAAAACAGTTGCTGATGAGTGAGAGTGAACCAAAACAGAAAATAAAAACTCGCTAAAAGACACTAAAAACGCTCCGTAAATCTGAGGGGAACTGCAGTTTTGTGCATTTTATTCGCTGTTGCCCTTTCACTATGAGCGACTTATAATTTTATCCATTGTAAATATAAAAGTATTTATTATAGCAGCTCAGATTTATTTTGTAAAAGTTTGTCATCAAGTGTCCTTCCATGATGAGTGAAGACAAGATTCTCAGTGGACCTGAGATCACACGACAATACAAAGCTTCACTCTTACGCAGAACGCTAAAAAAATAACTTTAAACCTGAGAGAAAGAATGCAGGTTTACACTGATCAATATTAGTTTGGACATGGACACGTTGTGATAAGCTCGGACAGATGTGTGTGACTCTGATCTCTCTGGTATGTCAGTGATTGTTGTGTTTGTAGCAGCGATGACAAATCAGCACTCCTCCCTCTGTTTGTTTGACTTTGTGTTGCTTTCAACAACAAACGTCCGAGCACAAGACGAGGACCAGCTGCTCCGATCGGAGGAAGAGGAGGAGGGCAGGGAGAGTGACCCTCCGCTCTCACCCAGAGGTCAGCCATGTTCCAACGCACTCGCAGTTTAAGTCATGAGGACAAGTTGTAAATCAAAACTCGTGTTCCACTTTGTTTTCTGTGTGAGTCCGAAACCTGTTTCCTTAGAAATGTCATCATGTATCAACATCATTGGATAAATAACTGGACATGTCTTCGTCGTAGGTACCAGCAGGCTTTGAACCGACATTCAGAGGCGTGTTTTGGTTCATTCTCCTGCAGGCACCTGTCTGTCTCGAGCGCTGTGGGGCTGAGACAGTCTGGCGAGAGCCCCGATGACCGGGAGGCTCAAACTGTCGCCAGCGTCTGACAACACAGCTACGGGTCAGCCTCCACAGAGACAGACAGCGAGACGACCACCGGGGTCTCCTCCAGAGGACGTTAATGATCCAGAGACAAAGAAACAGGCCAGAGATAAAGTGTTAGGCACCAGCGTTATCCATCTGACTGGCAATCGCACAGAAGTACGTGGGTGATATCAGTAAACACAGTTATTAGATATGGCAGCGTGTTCCCGTGCTCCACACTCAGCAATCACAAAGAACGGCCTTAAAAACGCTGGAGGTACAAACTGAAACCATTTTTTTAATACTGTCTGCTTCACATAGCTAAAATTAGAGCCTTCTGGCGGGTGCAGACGTTTATACACTCATAACTCACAATAGAAATGAACAGAACCGGTGAGTTCCTTCCCGCTGTTGCTCAGCATGGAAACTGCAGCAGACAGAGGCCTTTCTGTCTGAGCCGTGAGGGAGGGAGCGCAGGCGTCACCGAGCGCCGAGACGTCCTGACAGGCCGCCGGCTGCTCCGACCAATTAAAAGGTGAGAGGGGAGGAAGAGCAGGAAGTCAGGAGCCGAGCCTGGAATCCATGAAACACTGGGCTCACTGTGGTACTCAAACTCACCGTTTCACTGGGGCTAGAAACAGGACTGAAACTCAGATTGTTTAAGCGTGTGCTGCTTATTTAAAAGTAAGCTGGAATAAGGCAAGAGATAATAAGGGTTCTGTAACAATTGTAAACCCGACGTAACGTCACCCGTTGGGTGTGGACAACAGTTTTGAGTCCTCAGGTTTGGCATTACGATCACGCCATCTTTTGGAAGTTTTTGTTTACCGTATTTGGACACGAGGGTGCAGCTGGGGAGCTGATCCTGACTCGGTCTGACTGAGAGCCCGAGCACAACAAATAGTAGTGACCTGTCAATCACAATGTCCTAATACATACAGCATAGAGAGCTGAAGTCCCGCCCCTTCCAGTGGACCTCATGGGACCTTTTTCAGAGAAATATTGTACAGTAGTCAGTGGGGAGAGATACAAATGTGTTTGATCCTATTTGAATTGTGCCATGAACTACACATATGATGTTTGTCAATTTAAAAGATCATTTTTCAAGTCAAGAAAGTCCCAGTTTGTGGTAAATAAAGTAAAATATCATCTAGTTTTTCTACTTCTTTGGATGAGAGGTGAAACGTCTTCAAAAAACTGAAACAGGTCCAGTTGTCTACGATACAGCACCTAGATTTACCATGACCTGGATGACTGAACCTTCATCAGCATCATCTAGTTTTGTGTTAAACTGCTCGGTGAACTACGTCGTCTCGCTCAACATACGTCACCGACAACAGTGTGGCCTCCAACTTGTCACAGAAAAGGTACTAAAAAAGATGAAAATCACATTAAATCAGGTCTTTGTGACCAACTATGTGAAAGGAGGGTTGGTCAGTTCTGTGAGCTGCTTATATACAGGAGCAGATCTACAGTGTTTAAGTTACGTGTTTTGGTGACAGTTCAACAAGATCAGTAACACAACTGTTGACTTTGTAGTTTAAGTTTTAATTGAAATGATCCTTTAAATTGACAAACATCATATGTGTAGTTCTTGGCACAACACAAGCAACACTGACTCTCTCCATTCACTACCGGACAGTTCTGTCCAAAATCAGGTCCCATGGGGCGAACCAGACGGGGTGCTTTTGGCTCTCTGTGGTGAATTTTACTCTAAATGGGACCATGATTGACAAAATGAACATCGTGCTACCAATTCAGGCCATTAACTCATTAGGAATCTGTTTACTAAGGTGATTCACTTCTGAGACCATGAATATCTGTCCATATTTTAAAGGGGCGCTGTGTAGTTTTGGCGAAGACATTCAAACTCAGAATTTTAATATTTACAACATTAATGAGGTACTAATATTTATTTATTCTTTCCATAACTGAATAAACAAGCTGTTCTCAGAGGAAAGTAAGGTTCAGAACACTGTTTGAAGCCAGAAAGGTGGCAGGGTCCGCCACATATAAACAAAGTAATGAAGTTGTGTTGTCCTTTAAGGTCAGTTTGTTCATTCAGTCGTGAAAAACAAAGAGATTTTGTTAGTTTGTTTATGCAAAAATGTATGGTCTGAAAAAGGTGGGAAACATCTGATCAAAACAAGCGTGCCACATGTGAGGTGTTTTTGTGAAGCGTGGACAACTTTATTTTTATTGCCTTGTAGATGTGATGTTTTGCCGTTTGGGGGTAAAGTCAGTCGCTGTGACGTGATACATCAAACCCACCTCCAGCTCTTTAAATAGCCTGAAGTTAAAAACATGTTTTGCTTGGTGTTTGAATGTGGTGTGTCCCATTTTACTCATCATCGTTTGAAGCTTTTTGCATCACCTTTAAGGCGAGTGACGGCACAAGCTGTTGTTTGATGCTGTTCGCCCCAGCAGGTCGGCCTCAGATTTGGCAGGAAAACTTAGGACAGACTTCAAACATTTGGGGAGTGTGACAATTTGTTGATAGATGGGTATCAGCTATAAAGCCATATGTGAAAAAATTAAAACATCACACAGATTCGAGCCAGCAGTTTCAAGCAGCGAGAGATTCAAGCAGAGCTGCAGACATTTTGCATCTATTTCTGTAACATTTTGCAGGTCAACCACACCTCTAAAGTGCTGCTGTTTGCTGTAACCGTCAGTATTCTGTTCAGGCTGCGGTGGAGGGAGTGTGTCTGAATCTTGTCCCGCCACAACAGATAGACACTGATGTCTAGGATACTTTGTAAAGATATCATGAGAAACCATCTAAAGAGTTGTTCTTAACACGTAGCCATCAGCTGTCAGACGTGTCTGAACTGTCAGCTGTAACGCAGGCCTGTTGCGCTGTAAGTGGATTCAGATTTTGTCTTTCTTCAGCCATTTATTGTGACAGTTAGAGCACTTGAGACGGTCTGGTGCTGTGAGCTCCAGCTGTAATCTCAGTGTTGATGGTTTGGGTTTTTTCGAGAGAGGAGACAGTAGAGAGACTCACGGCCGTCTTTTGATGAGGTCAGATGAGACCTTCAGCCACATTCCTGGTCAGTCTCCTGGGCTGCAGCGCGCCACATTACTGCCTGCTGTCCAAACAAATAAGGCCCGTCCCAGAGGGCCTCCTGAGCAGAGCCGTGCCAAGCCGAGCCGGGACAAACCACCCACCTCTGACGGTCCCAAAATATAGACTCTCCATTTTTAACTCCAGTAACAAGAAACTTTTTCAGTCAGTCACAAACAAAGTCGTTCCACATGTTGTGGTGCAGGCTGTTGTTGTCACGTCTGATGTCTGGACGTCACCAACCTGTGACTGGAGTCTGTGTTCCTGAAGGACAGTCATTTTAAACGTCGCCCGACTCTGCTGGAGTCTTATTTGTCTTTGTGTTGAAGAAATTACGCTGCAGAGGTGTACACTGAATCGACCATTTGCTCAAACCTGTATTGGTCTCTAGTTTAGCAACTTTAACTAAAGCTGTATAGGTTTGGATTTTTCTATATGCTAACAGTGTGAAATAAATGAGCCTGTAGTAAGAGCTTTAACTGTCATTTAAAGAGGTTAGAAAATTGTTTTTTGTAGTTTTTTGCCTTCCCAGAGCCAAAAACTAACCTTAAAACTAAAAGGACAGGTGCAAAATGGCAGCTGCTCTAACACAAGCTACATTTGTTAGCATGTCCACATAGTTAGCTTAACCGTGTGTTACGACCAATGCCATGAGGACATCTTACAGTTTTACAGCTTACTAATTTTTGTGTGGTTAGGGTTTTACGCCAACCAAACCTGTTACCAGAGATGATGTTGCGTTCATCAGACACATCAGTTCTCCTAAAGCGATCTTTACAATGCAATACAGAAACATTCCTATTTACTGTGTTTTCCACTGGGTTCATCAACTGGTGATGAAACTTATGGAGCAGGTAGCATTAGCTAGTTCAATCATGAATAATATGAGCTGATGAAGAAATGGTTGACATGAATTCATATCTAAAACGTACATTTCATGACCAGCAGCTTGTTTTTGCATGCAGGTCTGTGTATGTGGGCATCTTTACTCCTGTTTATACAACAAGTAGTTCCGACCGAGCAATCTGATTGGTCAACAACACATTTTGACCGTGCTCAAATCAGCATGACAGCAGACCTGACTCATTACTCAGAGTATTACTCTGCCAAGTCTGTGACATCATTGTATCTCCATGGCAACATCGTAACTGTCAGAGCTGGAGCAGGAAACGGCGGAAAAATAATCTACAAAATGGATCGGTTAGTTGTTCATTTTGATTTATTTGGCGTCTCAGTTTGGATGAATGGATGGAGGAAGATGAGAAGAACTAAATGACAAAAGAGGAAAGATTTGTGGTAAATAAAGTGATAAATCTGTAACTTCTCTGTTCTTTATTATTAGATAATAATAAGATAAAGATGAAACAAGTTCGAGCTGAGTATTTTATTATTATTATTATTATTTAGAAACGTTATTTATTAATCATGAAAATAAATCACAAACCACCTGTCAGCTGCCAAAGTCACATTCATAGAATAAAGTGTCCCGTTTTCACCGAGCGGGCCGAGCCTGTTCCCTTCGCTGTGAGAGACACTATTGTTTTATATAAAATACTATACTAGTTCACTCATCCTTTCCGTTGCTAGGTCGTTACTATGGGTCGGACTACTTGCTGTAGTGGTAAACTACGTTCCATTACACATAAGAGTAACTGACGGGGCTGGTTTTGTTTCAGTTATTAGTCAGACCCCATGTGTTTCCATGGAAACGCGACGCACACTCGCAAAAAACTTTAAAATCTGAGAGCAAATTGTCGTCAACATGGATATATTTTGAGTATACATTTTAGTTTTGTTGGCATTAGTTGTATAATCGCAATATTACCCTCGAGGGTAATATTGCTTAAATAAGTGTGTGTGTGTGTGTGTGACATAGAGGTCTGCTGCTGGAAAAAAAACACACATGCCACTTGATTCACCATAAAAACTTTACTAGACCATTTTCATTTAGCAAGTATTCCTGAAATGTCCTCCCACAATTTGATTGAGCCGAGACTGAAGAACAATTAGTCACCCTCCTTTAATTCAAGTGAGTGAGTTAAAAAGATACAGCAAGACTAATAAGTGTGTAAGTTGGAGCATAATTTGCTCAGAAACGGATCATAAAACTTACTCAAGAGAAATCAAGTTGAACATTTGAACAGATAACTAAGCAGTGTGTTTGTCAGTGTTGCTGTACAGTATGTGATATCAGAGGGAAGATCTGTGGGAGTCACTTGGTTGTGTCTGTCATAGTGTTGTACAGTACAAACTAGCCTGCCCCATGCAAATCCCTTCCTTCCTCTGTCTTTCCTTCCAGCAGCTCTCTGCAACTTTGAATCTCAAATACTAAGACTGAATTTTACATTTTAAACAAATTATTTCACAAAAATATTTACATGCAACCAGACACGAGCAGACACCAGACGGACGGTTCGGTCAACAGACTTGCAGAAAATGAATGAACACAGGAGCAAAGTGGTGTTCTCGTCTTGATGTAGTTCGGCATGCCATCCAAATGTGAGTCTTTATTGCAAGCCTGTGGCCCCTTTCTCTTAGTCAGCTTGTAAATCATGAGGGCTAGACAGAAAATAAACATGAGAACAAGAACTTTGATTTCATCTTACAACAAATCGACCTAATATCTGGGAGCATTTGAAAGCACCAGTCGTGCATCTCACACTCATCTGGTGATCAATCTTTGTGCTTATTCTAAGTGGGATGTGAAGCTAAAAGTCTTTATCATGGCTGTCACATCAGATTGACATGTAACCTTTGAAAGAGAGTCTGTCAGGATGCCAGACTCTGACGGGGGTGTGCTGGTATGTGTGTGCGTGTCTTTGTGTCTGCGTCTCGGTGACAGACAGAGACGTCAAGTCATCAAAGAGGACAATGCGTCTGGTCCAGCAGGGCTGAACTCTGGGAGACGGAGACAGACAAAGAGATGGTGTGATAGGTGGAAGGAGGTGACGGGGAACTAAAGGCCAGTGGGTGAAGCTGTTTGTGTCGCCACCTGCCCCCTCGCTGTCTGAAAAACTGCAAATGAAGCAAATGACTCTGCAAGTGAAACATTTAGCTAAGATGCGATCTGTGAATACTCTTTCTGGAACCATTAACTCTGAAGTATTTTGTGTTTGGTTTGTTTATGTTCACGTTGCCCTGTTCTGGATGAAGTAGCTCTTCACTTAAAACTGTTTCTGATTGTGATTTTCAGACTCAAAGGAGTGGAGATATGGTAATCTGGAGAGAGCGTCTCTGCCTCTTTGCCGACGATACGACGCTGTTTGTTTCACTGGACCGTTACCTCCTGGAGCTGAGTCTGAGGCCATGGTTGGGGTTACTGGGTCCTGTTCATAACAGGCTGAACACAGTGCCTGCCTGAGCACAGTGTGGCGGAAAGTCTTGCTTTTTAATTCGAATGTCAGATTTAAACAGGTTAGAGCAGATCAACTTGATCAAGCATCAAGCAAGGCTGCAGTGGTGCGCTGTCAAGAGATTCAGAGCCTCGCCTGTTTTTACCGCCGCATGTGCTAGGTTCTCAGCAAATATAGACCTGAAAACAACCTGAAGACAGTCATATCGACATCCCACCAGCGTTTGACTACAGCTTGTTTACAGATTGACACTACAGCTTAATGTCTGTATCTGTAGAATTTGTCACAGACATGAAGAGAATACACACAGGTAAAGACTGTGGATGTGAACGGAGGGCTGAGCCTGAAGGTGAAGCTCTTATTTCTCATGTCAATGTACGCTTCAACCCTCAGCAATGATCCTGAGCTGTGGGCAGTGACTCATACAGATGCCAGAGGTGTGAATCTTCAGTGGCCTCCCAGTTTGATTCGATTACAATTTTAACAGACAGCAGTTTGAATGCACAACGACTCAGTGCATCTTGATGCATCTCAGTGTATGGCATGATCAATTGCCACAGCTACTTTTTCATCATTTAATACAAGTAGTAACAAATACAATATAAAAACTGCAGCTTTTGTATACCAGTATCTGTGTGAACCAAGAAGGAACAATTACACATATTCAATTGATTGCTAGATGATGGGCATGCTTTGCAAATGTTTTTTCAAAATATGTCGTCAGTGCATGAAAGGGTCTCCTACCTCTGAACTTATGGAAAGATGTTTGGGACTAAATGATTTGTCCTTTTTGAAGCGTGTCAGTTTACTCAGGTTACTTTGAAAAGTCAACATGCCGACAAACAGACCTCTTTATATCAAATTACTGTATATTAACTGATAATCACGCAGGTAGTATTTTAGCAGTGTCCTTTATTCTATGAGAAGCTGATATTATCTTCTCTGCCACCTGTATCCCTGGACTGTCTCCTCGTGTTTAGTCTTCCCCACTGACCGGCGTCCAGTGTCCTGATTGGTCCGGTCCGTCTGCTGCCATGGCGCCACAGGGGGTCGTATTGTGGGCCAGTGGGGGTGTCGCTCAAACCCCTCGGAGGAGAAAGGAGAGGGAGGTGGTTTAGCATTAGGTCATCCCCACCCCTCCTGCTCCGTCCCTGTGGCTCTCTGACAGCTCTCATCATACGGGGGACCTGCCGGGCAGATTGACAACTCAATGAGTCGACCAGCGCTGGGCTTTTACAAGCACCATTTCACGGCTTCAGTCTTTGTATGACACCACCCAACATCCCCCCTGCCCCTCCACAAACCCCTAACTCTGTTTTTCTCTCCACTTCCCTCACTCCTTTCTTTACACAACCCCTCCCTGTCTTATTACTGTCCTGTCTCTGCTGTGCTGGTTCTGAGGTGGGACGTAACAGCTTCAGTTATAATGAGTGAAACAGCCAGGGACAGGGAAAATATATCAGTTAAGTATGTTTCCATTCATCACCAGAAAAGTTCTTGTCTCTAAGCTACCCCGCTGGGATTTCTGGATAAATCCTATCCTGATTCCCAAAAAGTTGGGATGCTGTGTAAAAGACAACAGAAGACTAGTAATTTCCTTTATACAGTCATGTGTTTCACAAAGTGGTGAACTGAGCCTTTTGAGGATGGCCCTTTCATCACGATCACCTATCACCTGTTACCAATTAACTTGTTTACCTGTGGAGGTGTTTTTGGAGCATTTCACAACTTTCCCAGTCTTTTGTCGCCCCTGTCTCAACTTTTAAGAAACATGTCGTTGGCCTCAAGTTCAGAATAAGCAGATCTTTGTTAAAATCACTGAATCAATCAAAAAAGCTGGTTGCAGAATAATAATAAACACTGAGCAACAATATTTCCAAAAACGTCTGTTCAACATCTTTGCCAGCGTTGAAAAGACATTCAGTGGAGAGGTATTTTCAACATTCACTGGGCATCCTTTTGGAACATCGACAACTTTTGGGGGCAGTGTCGCCCGTAGTTCAAGAGAGACGGCCACAGGACAGGACGAAGAAGTTTGAACAATGGCCGACATCTGAAAGTGCTGGAAATGACTTTCGGCGTCAGTTTCTCTCATCGGTAGTATTGGTGAAGAGGATTCTTGGTCCAATGTCACAGTGTTTTTAATGGCCTCGCAGATCACCACCATCTACAGCCCTGCCTTTTCTCTTCTTTCTTAACAAGTACATTACAATAACCTCCTCAACCTTGCTCATGTTTGTTGTTATCAGAAACTCTTGACTTTGAGCTGCCCTTCCGTGGATGTACTGCTCAACATCCATGCCAACGTATAGGCTGAATGAATGTGGGCAGTCACGTCTACGTTGTTAGAGATGGGTGAATATATTTCTGTGTGCAACTTGATTTAAACTGCATGTCAGTAAAGATTAGGGAAAGTTTGCAGTCATGGTTAATAGTAAGTTAAATGTATGTCTGATATAAGAGATCAAAGTTTTACATCCGAAAACAAAATCATAGATGCTGCCCAGCCGTCCACCTCCACACTGTAACCTTCCACTTTGCTAAATCTTCAGGTGCAGAAGTGTCCAGTGTGAATATAAGATCTGGGGGCTGAAATTGACTGAGAGGCAAAAAGATGGAGGGACACATGGATGCAGGGAAAGAGGAGAATGAAAGAAGGAACCGAGGAAGGGATAGAGTGCGCAGAGGAGGGAAAGTGGGAGTGGAGGGAGGGGATACCGTCACGCTTTGGTGCCTCTCAATTGAAGTCTGAACACCGGCCACAAAACCCGGCTCGCTCCATATACCTCATCTTTGCATGTGAAAGGACGGCCCCATTGTCCCGGCCTAACTGCACATTTAACCTGTCTGGACTGAAAGAAAAGGGACATTTCTCTCCCTGTCTCTCCCCTCACACCCTCTCTCGTCTTAACAAACTAATTAGCTGGACATTTCTCCCGGAAAGACGACTTCTTTACACTTGTGCTAAATAGCGAACAAGCGGCTCTCGGATGTCGAGTTTTTAGCCGGAGGGAGAAAGCAGTGCTTCTCCAGCTTTTTTTCTCTTGTATGTTCTGGATTTGGTCCTCGAGGATCTCCGAGTGGCGTGTTCAGGAGGGTTTGAAGCCTGTGATTTGATGGTCACTGTGTCCACAGGACAGAAATAAACCCTGGTGGTTGTTGTGCAGCTTCACATTCAGACAGACAGAGCCGGACAGTGGTGCACAGGTTTTAACCAGACCCAATTCTTGTGTCATGTTTGGCAGATTTCACTTGTTATTAGCCTTTTAAAACTGCTGTGTAGTGTTTTGACCAGAAATAATTTAGCTTCACATAAAACAGCATATAATATATATTTTCATTTTCATTTTTTACTGTTATTATCTGCAGTGTAGTGACTGTCTGTTGAAACATCATATAAGTCTGATTGAAAGTCAAACAACAGCCTCTTCAGATTGAATCCTAACAGTGGTGAGATGGGCTGAAGTGCAGCCATCTCTACTTAATGGTTAAATGAAAGCCTGGTTTTCTTTCACCAGAATAGATGCATAATGATCCCGAGCGATTCTGCGGCCGTGTCCACAGAGAGTCTGCTGCTCACGCTGAGAGCTCCACTGGAGATCTCTTTTTTTTGCCAAAGCCTCCGGCTGTGCTTTGGGTTGGAAAAGGAGGGTTGTTTGGCTGAGCGATGGCACTGACCAACACAGTCCAGCTCAGAGCCAAGACTGTGTGTGTGTCTCACAAGATCACACAGAGCGCCACTCCAATCTTTATTCAGCCGTTTAAGGCTTCTTGTTGATTATTATTAAATCATCTGTTAATGTGGCACAAAGAGATTTAAAACTACCACTGAGAGGCGTTAAACTACCACATACAGATGTAAAACTACCACAAAGAGAGAACAAAGTACCAGTAAGAGTTGTAAAACCACAGAAAGAGAAAAAACTGCCATAAAAACATGTAAAACTACCAGAAAGAGACGTAAAAGTATGACTAAGAGACAAGAAGGTAGCAGAAAGGGACATTAAACTACCACAAAGAGACAAGAAAGTACCACAAAGAGATGTAAAACTACCACCGAGAGGCGTTAAACTACCACATACTGATGTAAAACTACCACAAAGAGAGAACAAAGTACCAGAAAGAGTTGTAAAACTACCAGAAAGAGAGAAAAAAGTGCCATAAAAACATGTAAAACTACCAGAAAGAGACGTAAAAGTATGACTAAGAGACAAGAAGGTAGCAGAAAGGGACATTAAACTACCACAAAGAGACAAGAAAGTACCACAAAGAGATTTAAAACTACCACCGAGAGGCGTTAAACTACCACAAACAGATGTAAAACTACCAGAAAAAGAGAAAAAAAGTGCCATAAAAACATGTAAAACTACCAGAAAGAGATGTAAAGGTACGACTAAGACACAAGAAAGTACCACAAAGAGATGTAAAACTATCTTAAAGAGACACAAAAGTACAACAATGAGACACAAAACTACCACAAAGAGAGACAAAACAGTCCACGTGTGCTCCTGTCTGTCTATGGACTGACTCATTTTCTCACAAGATATGAAAGATTGAAAAATACTTCCTAAATAATTTTCTGAACTCTGTAAATACGACAACCTGAACCCTGACGCTGACCATCTAACAGCTGGATCAGTCTGAAGTTCCCCGCACACAGAGATCTGCTCGGTGTTTTGTCCTGGCCGGGTCAGCAGGCTGGAGTTAAGCCGTGGGCGTGATTGTCAGTTTTACACTAAAGCTGTGAATGCGGACATAAATGGCGAAGCGTCCTCTGAGCTGCTCCGCTCCCCCGACGCTCCGCCATGAATACCGGCTTCCTGAGGAGTCGAGTCCTGGCTGGAGGACGCCGCCTCTCTACCTGTGAAGCCGTCAAACGGGCCACTGGGGTTTGTTTGTGTCGGCAGCTGAGTCGGTCCTCAGCAAGAGCTCTCTCAACACAATGTCCGACGCCCCGACCCCGCAGCTCTGAAGCTCAGCCGAGGGGCCAGCTGTAAGAGCTGCTCAGCCGGGGGCCCGGGGCCTGAGCGGGTCCAAAGGCCTGGTGCTGGGAGGCTCTGACAGGGGCAGCTGAAACCCAGCGGCCCCTCAACGTCCACCTCATTCTTCTAATTAGACACTTGGAGAATTAACGCCCACCAGGGTGAGATGAGCGTCCACTCCCCTGCAGCCAGAGCAGAGCAGAGCGGACTGGAGATAAAATGTTCACCTGATTAGTTTTCAGATCGAACATTCCACTCAGAGAACCAAGAGCGTGTCCGTCTTTGACTTGTTTTGTCCAAACCTTTATTCTCAGGTGGATTCCAGTTTAAGCTGTTTATTTCATATCGTTAAGCAACATTTCTATTTGTTGAATTGTCCAGTTGGTTTAATAAAAGGTTTGGACTACATGACATCCGCCTGAAAGGGAACCGGATGTAAAAATTCAAACTGATTTCTGGGTTTTAGGACTACAAACTACACCGCTCTATAGCGTTAAGCGCACTCTTTTTCGAAAATTGTTTAATAGTTTATTCAAGTTTATACCCCACACAGCTGAGTGTGAGTCATTGTTCACTCATACTTATCATGAAGTCCTTTTCTCATGATGAATTGTCTTATTACTTTGAGAAATTGGCCGTTTGCTTTCACAGGACAATTATTAACAATAATTAACTGATAATCTCGCAGTGACCGCATTAAAAATGGCTGTTCTTGTGTTCAGTTGGACCTTTATTAACCTGTGGTGTGTTTAAAGCCTGAAGTGGACCAGCACCAGTCTCCCAGAGCTCCTGCTCATATGTGAAGATGCTGCAGAATCAGAATCAGAATCAGAATTCCTTTATTAGTCACGCAAACGGGGAAATTTGTGCGTCACAGCAGCCAAAGGACAGTTCAATATAACAAAAAACAATAATAATAATAAAAAATAAACAATCTCAGAAGAATCAGAGAATCGGAATGTATTTATTGTCACTATACACAAGTACAATGAGATTGAACACCATCACCAATGTCAGTGCAAAAATATGAAAGAAAAATATAAACATATAGAAATATATAGACACAGAGGTGAGGTGCACAATCTGAGGAATTTACAATACAATAAATGTGGTATAGGTCTGAGTAATATAATACATATTGCACATGAATGTGTGTTGTCCATTTGTGGAAATCAGATCAATATAATAAAAAGGTAAGAAGAAGAGCTAGAGCAGAAATAGAAATAGAATCGTATGTACAAATATAAACAGTGTGGGCAGTGTATTGTTATTAATAAATGATAAATATGAGTATGAAAATTGCCCAGTTAGTGCAAACCAAAATGAGAAATGAGTTATGTATACAGTTTTTATTGCACAGTGAGGTCTGATGGGCAGACAAACGTGTGGAGCAACTTTTCTAACCATGACCACCACAATGTGTTCCTGACCTCGACCATAGAAAGCTGCCTAATAGAGATACTGACACTGCTGAGCACTGACCAGCATCATCCTGCAGCATGGAGAGGGAAAGAGAGGGAGAGGAAACGTTTACATTTGTAATTTCTGTTTAACCTGATTCGTTTTAACCTTTAAAATGAAAGAAATTATTATAATTAAAAGCTTTATTTTCACTTGTCTTAAAGTATTATTTACTTGTGTCTGTGTTTATATGCTGTACATTAGCTCTTTTCTCTATCCAGGCATATTCCTCATCTATAACAACGCTTCTGGAAAAAGCTCTAATACTGTTCGAGTTTTACCAGTTGTTTCCATATGACGGTGATTTGTTCCTGTTGGCCCGTAAGCTGTGTTTTTCTCTGCCGCTCCTGTGTGGGGACATTTCCTCGCTGATGTCGGTGCCTGACACTCATCAGTGTGAATGCAGAGCATCTTAATTAGCGGGGCTGGGACGCTCCTCCCTGCTCAGCCCCACTTTGTGAAGGCAGGTGCAGCTTTAAATGACTTGACATTTTTTGCAGTGTGCAGAAGGTGGCAGGTTGTGATCCTACAACCCACATCTCATATACATAATCCAGCAGGCAGGCGGGCCCCTGCGCTCGCTGAATGGGGGGACTCTCCCTTCCTCTGGGGACGTTTCAGGGCTGAAAGAGAAGCCTCACCACCCTGCTACCGGGGGCCCGTGGGCGCAGTGAGAAAATGAAGACCTCTGCGCCCCTCTAAATCCCCAGGAATTTCTCATTAAGCAAGGGTCCCGGGCTGCCGAGGGCCCTCTGGGCCCTCACCCACCCCCCATGAGGGGTCTCCCTCTCTGGCAGGGAGAATGGAGCTCTCCACTCCACTTTGTGCTGGCTGCCGGCTACCAGGGCCTGTTATTCACCTTCTCCTTTCTCACCAGCACAAGAGCTTTCTCCCAATCATGCTTTCAAAGCCCTCAGGACTTCCTCTTCCTTTCATTCAGATTTTACATAAGTGTGTGTGTGTGTGTGTGTGTGTGTGTGTGTGTGTGTGTGTGTGTGTGTGTGTGTGTGTGATGTCTAATAAGACCAAAAGAGAGAAAGGCATAATTGAATTTGACATTTTTTAATGGTATCCTGAGATATTTTTGTCTGCGGGCGCCAAAGCCGGACTGAAGCGGACTCTCATTTCAAAGAGTGTTTTTTTCTTCTTTTCTCACACGTTGTTCGTGAGCACAAGGAGGATTAATGAGGATTATGTATATGAGGGGAGGTAATGAGTTTTGATGAGAGTAGAGAGGATATTTAGTGTAAGATTTCAAAACATCTCAGCGAGTCATCGGATGCTGCTGACTCCTCCTGGTTCTGTCTCGCAGTCACTTCATCCTCATATTTTACTGAGAATATATAAAAAAAAATGATATATATAAAAAAAGAACAAAACAGATGATGGCGAGACAGTGATTATTTGAGATGGACAAATGTAAAAGAGAAGAGACAAGTCACGCGTGTTTGTGTTGAGTTTGCTGTTAAAGCAGAGCAGTTACCTCCCCTGTGTGGAGAAGAGCTGCTGCTACACCGACTGACTCCATCACACCAACACACCTCCTGCAGACCTGTCATTAAAGGTTTATCAGTCCAAAGGTATTTAAATACAACAATCGTATCTTTATTGGGACACTATGTAGTTTCAGAATTATAATATTTACAGTATTAATAATGTAATAATACAAACACAGAAATAATCACTTTTTCCATAACTGAAATAAACAAGCTGCTCTCAGAGGAAGATAAAGTCCAGAGCGCTGTTTGAAACTAGAAAGGTGGCAGGGTCCGCCACATATAAACAAAGTGAAACAGTATGAAGTTGTGTTGTTCTTTAACGTCAGTTTGTTTCTTCAGTTTATTCACTCGTGAAAACAAAGAGTTTGTTTCTTCAGTTTGTTTAGGCAGAAAATAAAATCAGTCATCGGAGATCTTTCTCTTCTGATTCATGCACCTATATTGTTTATTTTTTACTATTATTATTGTTTATTGTAATATTACTGTCCTTTGGCTGCTGTGATAAAGAAACGTCCCTGTTTGTGGGTCAAATAAAGGAATTCTGATTCTGATTTCATTTTGTTGTCAGATGAAGATCTGTGGGGGGTTTTTTTTCATGTATTTTGGTTTATTTTTTGTATTTATTCTTCACTCTTGTTCTTTGTTGATGTTCCTCATAACTTTATTTTAGCTCTATTAACTTTATTTGGTATCAAAAAGAAAAAAACGTATTAATTACTTAATTATAATAAAACTATATCATTGTACCTAATTCTTTGCCAGCATCCTCAGGGCTGCTCACTGTGAGCCGTTGTAATGACTGCTGTCATCGCTGTTGTTGTTGTTACAATATGATGGAAAATGGATTTTATTTTTAGAATTTCTATTTTCTTGAAATGCAAGTAATTTTTCGTTCTTTCTTTCTTTCTTTCTTTCTTGCTCGAAAACTGCACACATGTCATACATGATGAAAATGTAGGTGATTTATTGATTATCATTATTATTGTCTCTTCACTCTGTTTTCTCTCTTCTCCTCTCTGGTGTCTGGCTTCTTCTTTTGTTTTACTTGATTTTCCTCTGGAGGAAAACAGAATATGTTTTTTTGTTCAATGACATTTGCACCAGATGGAAAACTGTTCAGCCAACAGAGACTTTCTGACTTTCTGAATCAGTCCCATGAGGTTTTGCTGAGGTGCAGGTGAATCACTGAGGTGCAGGTGAATCACTGAGGTGCAGGTGAATCACTGAGGTGCAGGTGAATCACTGACGTGTTCGTCCACGTTGAGACGCTCTGCCTCGCCTCATCACCGCGGCTCTGTGGACGCGTCCGGCAGGAGAGCGCCTCCACATGTTTCTCTCCCTCGCAGCGACCATGTGAAACGTCCCCGTGGATCAGATGATGGACGTCCAGGGTGACGACCTTAAAGCCTGATGTCTCCATGGTGATGAGATGATTCAGCACGTGCAGGTGTTGGTCAGCAGTGACTCAGCTCCAGGTGCTGACACAGGAATGTGTTTCCTCTGGTGGCCTGGCCTCCTTTACATGTTTGATGTTTCTGACGATGTGTGTAAAATAATAACAGGGCTGAAAGAATGCATGATTTGTTCATTTGTTTTATATCATAATTACTTTATAGGTTCTACAGAAAATCAGTGTTTTTAACACCAATTCCCCCAATAATAATGAGTCACAAGACTATGGGTGACACGGGAGGAACACTCTTTTCACATTTTTTTACAAAGTGCAGCACCATGAAGTGTGACACATGTTGGACGGAGCCTCTGGATCAGAACACGATGCTGCACTGCTTCATTTCTGTCATGTGAGTCATTTTTGCGACTGTCCTTCATTGTTGGCAGCTCGGTCACCAGAATAAATAGCTGACAATTAAAGTTTCTGCAAACCACTGTTACATTCACATTTGTACCATGTCGGAATTTAAACATTTATGAATTTATGACCTGACTTTCACATCAGGAGGTGGACGTGATGGTGTGGGAGTTACAGGCCGGAGGAGCAGCGAGCCAGTGTGTTTCAACACTGTGTGTGTAACCACTGAGTATTTTAAAGACAGAGACCTCGGGATGGTTTCCTGACATGTTTGTGGTGACAAAAACGGATAATTTAAGCCAAAACTTGATGCTTTCTTCACCTTAACCATGTGAGATTTTGTGCCTAAATCTAAGCAGACCAAAAGCACAGCTGTTGCAACGTACCATTCAAAACTAAATCTAAAGAACGGGCCCCACATGCCAGCTCACCTAGTGGTCACCGATTTCCTTGAAAAAAAATCACGTAGAAACTTCTATTAAATTCATGGGACTTCTCCTGCAGCTGAACTCCAAATAGTTGTTAAGTTATGAATTTTTTAACATCTCAGAGGCCCTAAGGAAACATCTTTTCATTTCAATAATTGTTGCTGAATGGTTACAGAGATCAAATGTCCTATTGCAGCCTGCCCTCGATTTTACAAGATCCCATGATTTTTAATAGAAGTTTCAACATTTTCAAGACAATCCATGACATGAACTGGAAAAGGTTCTGGATTTTTTTCAACATAATTGTGCTTTGCAGAAACGGGTTGTTTTTGCAAGAAATGTCTCTTTGTTTAGTTTCTGAATCAAGATGACCATGTTGTGTAAAAACAGCAGCGTCTTGTTCTCTTATAAGAAGTCACAATAAGAAAAAGAACTGGAGGGTTAATAATCTTAAGCAGTGTGTTTGTTTATGTTTTCAATGTGAAATCTAACTCTGCTGTTCGATAAATAAAAAAAGGTTCAATATTTCACTCTGACAGTGTAATGAAATGTAAGGGTAAATACAAGTACCTCAGAATTGTAGTTAGTTACTTTCCAGGACTGTCTGAAACAATAAAAGTGAAAGAGAAAGAGCGTCGGTGTCGCGGCAGCGGAGCAGAGAGGAGGAGTGAAACTGAGACACAAAGGAAGACGTGGACGGACAGAGAGAGTTGTCCCGTACAGAGCAGGACAGCTGACAGCTGGGTTCAGCCGGGGTCAGAGGTCAGGGACTGGCAGCAGTGGGGGAGTGAAGAGGAATCTGAAACAACAGGAAGACACACACACACACACACACACACACACACACACACACTCCGGAAGAGGACTCGAGCGTGGGCCTCTGGGACTCTCTCTCTCTCTCGTGTGACAGACAGTTGACTAAAACTTCATCAGTGTGTGGTGTGAACGCTGCCTCCCACGCCTCTGATCCAGGAGCTTCAGTCTGTGTGTGTGTGTGTGTGTGTGTGTGTGTGTGTGTGTGTGTGTGTGTGTGTGTGTGTGTGTGTGTCTGCTCTTACATGCTGCTATCTCTGTGAGTTTTAGACCTTGGCAGTGAGAAGATTGTAGTAAAGTGAGAGTATTTTTAGCATGCAAACACAAACCACAGTGAGGTAAACAGTCTGTTTCAGGTTTGCAGCCTGGTGGCCTGCAGTGGTTAGAGGAGGCGGGCGAGAAGATAATGACTGCATTTTCATTTTGGGGTGAATTTTTCCTTCGAGAGACTCGTGAGAAATATTCCCAAATTGGTTCCTGCAGGGGAGTTTTGTCTCATGTCGTCTCTGTATCTACACTTCCAAACAGTGTAAACATGAATCAGAGGTTTCACTGGGGACTGAACCCAGGATCTTCTGAACACTACAATATGGACCAACGTAGTTTGAATTATGGTTGAATTCATCGATTAACGGTGTTTAACAGAGAGTCTCAACACTCACTTTGTAGAGTTTAGTATTAGACTCACATTCAAAACACACATAAGCCTTCATGGAGCTTGTCAAGTGGACCACAGTTATTAAAAAGCTCTATAGTTCAGGTCATGAATATCTACACCAAATTTCATTGCAAACCTTTCAATGCGTCTTGACATATTTCAATATCAAAACAAAAACAGTATAGGTGGTCCGAGAGTAAAAATGATGGGATCACACAATCCGACAGGGCCCAGACGCTCCAGACCTCCATCAGAGAAGTCGTGGTGACGGAAGCTGACTGTGGTGTCGCCTCACGTCGCCTGGGTCTCGGCCGAAAAGCTGCACTTGAACGCACCACAAAGACTCCAGCCAACGGCCAGCTGGCTTCTTCCTTCTGCTCCTGAGAGAGGAAATAACTCTCTGTACCACCAGACACCAGACGACCAGGACTGTGGATCTATAACCTGTCATTATTGGCGTTTTATTTTAGTTTAAGACTAAGACTTTGGTGATTCTCTGACTTTTCCTCTAGCACACATTATGATACATCAGCTGATGTCCTTCTTCCATGTGGTTCCATAGTGTAGTAGTCATCACGTCTGCTTTACACGCAGAAGGTCCTGGGTTCAATCCCCAGTGGAACCTTTCACTTATTATCTGAATCAGACACACGGCTAACGTAAAGTCTGTGGATCATCTGAGTCCTCAATATAATAAAATCATCTGTAGACACACAACAGAGGCTACTGTGGTCTTAAACATGATGTATAAGACCGTATGTTTCTTCATGAAGAGTTAATATCTGTCTTCTCATTCAGTGCTGAAGGTCTCTCGTGCGTTTTGTACTCAGAATTAGTTTATCATCATTCAGTAGTATGTGTTTAATATCTGAATGAACTTGCCCAGTGTGTGGCCTCCTCTTACAGTTTGTCCTTCTGGGCCTCTGGAAAAACATGCTGCTCAACCAAAGTTACCAGCTTTTGACAACCTGGGAAGAAACTCCACACTGAGCTTTCTTTATCCAGAATAGACGACATCACCTTTTCAGACAGTGAGAGTCTCGTTCTCATCTCTACAAAGTGTCTGAAACTCTGTGAATGACTTAACTCATGTACTGATTAACCATAAGACAGAGGTTCCACTGGGGATTGAACACAGGAGCTTCTGCATGTAAAACTGATCACTATACTATGGAACACCACTATAAAAGTTGGTCAGCTGATGTTTCGTAATGTGTGCTAGATGAAAAGTCAGAGGATCACCAGAGTCATTGGATTCATGATCTGGGGAACATGATTGGCTTTAACAAAAATTATACCTAAAAAAATACTTAAAAAAGAAGATCAATCAGATCATCAGCTGTTGGCTGATGTCGAGTCTGTCAGGGAGAGTCTGTGGCCATAATTTCTGCGTTGTGTCCTGCACAAAAAAAAGATGCTTTATGACAGCAGCAGGTTGTATGTCCACAGTCCTGAGTGGTCTGGTGTTGGGTGCTATGGAGGGTTTATCTTCTCTCTCAGGAGCAGAACGTAGGAGCCAGTTAGCCATCGCCTGTAGTCTTTGTGCACAAAATCCGACAGGGCCCAGACGCACCAAACCTACATCAACAAACTCGTGGTGACGGAAGCTGACTGCGGTGTCGCCTCATGTCGTCTGTGTCTCGACCGAAAAGCTGCGCTTGAACGCACCGCAAAGACTCCAGCCAACGGCCAACTGGCTCCTACGTTCTGCTCCTGAGAGAGGAAATAACTCTCCGTACCACCAGACACCAGACGACTCAGGACTGTGGATCTATAACCTGCTGCTGTCATAAAGCATTTTTAATTTTTTTGTGCAGGACACAATGCAACAATCAGGGCCACAGACTCTCCCTGACAGACCCGACACCTGACCGACATCTGATCGTCAGCCAATGTATCTTTTTTAAAGTATTTTCTGAAGTAATATTCTTGTTAAAGTCAACGGAACGAAACTCTTCATTCAGCTGTGCTCATCCAGAATAAAGCACATCACCTTTACAGACAGTCAGAGTCTCTACAGAGTGTCTGACACTCTGTGACTGACTTAACTAATGCACTGATTAACCATACTGCCTCCAGAGTTTCCACTGGGAACTGAACCCAGGATCTTCTGTGTGTTGAGCAAACATGCAAAACACTTCCACTACAGTTCTCGGGTTTTTAACTCAAAGTTGATTCAAAACTTTTTAAACAAATATTCATATGATTTCTATTCCATTGTATTTTGCACACACACAAAAGAAAATTGTGCAAAAATGAAAAATAGTTAAGAGCATTTGTCATTTTGACTGGTCACTGGAGGATTTTTTTTTTTAATTCCTGGAAAATTAAATTAAATTATTTCTCAGCAGTGCTTCCAAAAGTTGATGAGATATTTCAATAAATGTTGTTTTTTTGTGTGTTTTTTATTGAAATATGTCAAAATCTCAATATTGGAACGACTTCCATGATTGTTGGTGCAGACGTGTAATGCTCCCATTACAGACTCTGATACTGACTGTCTGTTTAACAGAGAGACTTTAACTCACACACACTGAAGAAGGCACTTTCATGGTGTAGATGCTCTTCAGGCTCCATAAAGCTGAGGACTGTTCTGTGGAGGAACTTCAACTTACTTTGCATATGTTTCATTGATCTGGCTTCATTAACACACACTAAGGTCTTTATCAACTTGTTAAGTCAAGACTGAGGAGTAGAATCTCAGTGAGGAAACATCAGTCTTCATGTATTTATACTTTTGTAACCATAATTAGTGTGCACTTTATATTTTGGGTTATTTTTATATATTATTATATTTTGTATATGTTTATTATGTATATTATTTGTATTACTTAAATTACTGATAAATACATTATTATTATATTTATATATTATTATTATATTATTGTTCCTATGATATATTTCATTGTCATCTGTAGCACTTTAATTTGTGTGTTGTCATGTTCAGTGTTTGGGTTGTCGCTTGGTGTCCCCTTGACTGTGGTTTGATTGGTTCCTTCCTGCTTTTGTTTCTGTGGGGACAGGTATGGGTGTGACGTTGTGGTCCGCCATGCTGATCGAGTTAGAAGTGTGGGTGTGTTGTGAACCCCGACACTGAGGTCAGAGATATTTGTACTGTTGTGCCGTTTTGGTGATCATTAAAAGAAGACTGAAAACGAGAAGTGTAGCCCTTTTAGTAGGATTAATGACTTTAATAACCAGTGACTGTATACATCTATAACTGTCAGATAAACTGTTTGAGTTTGATAAAGTCATTCATGTTCCAAAGATCATTAAACCCTAAAGACTTGAGCAATGCTCGGACTATTGATCCAGCATCAACATTTAAAAAAAAAATTGAAAGTAAGGTTTAGTTTTACAAACTTTCACATAAATTTAGAATTTATTAGCTTTACTAAGTAACGATGAAGCAGAGGTTCCACTGGGGATGGAACTCAGATGATGACCATTAAACTACAGAACCACACATGCAAACAAAAACAGGTTGTGTGAATAATTATAAATGAATGAAAACATAATTTGTATTGATTTATTTTCATAAAGGATGCGTGTGCAAAAGTGAATCATACCAATGATGTTCTTATTTTGTTCGGACCCTTTACTCACTTTAACTTTGATTTGTGCTTTTATTAAACTATATGAACACAGATTTGAAGCATGTAAACTGAGACGTCCAGCTCACAGTGACAGTCAGCCTTCAGTCATGCTGTGAACATGTGACAGCAGGTGCTGTGCTGCCCTCTGGTGGATATGACAAGTCCTTACAATGGAAAGTAGAAGTACACACGTGTTATCGGCATGTATGACAAATGACTGTATTGTGAACACTGGTGCATCAATGTTGAGGCAGCATTTGACTTTAGTAGCTGACTGAGATGGAGCTAGTTATAGACTGTTTGAATCTTCTAAAACTTTATAGAAACAACTGGTCACGACTGGTCCTGTGGTTTTCATACACAGTGTTGAGCAAAAATCAACACAAATATGTAGAAATCACCAGAAATCGTAGTTTATTCGTGTTTTGAGACATATCTAAAGATTCAACTTTATTTAGCCACTGGAGGGAAAACAGCATAAAGAAAAAGAACAAGCACAATGAGATGAGAAATAAATGTGTTTTATATGATGGACTGGATTTTATAGATTTTTTTCATTCAGTTGGAACTAAAAAGGAAGCGATTTAACATCAACCTACGTGCAAATCCATTATTTTACCTCTACATCCTTTCTTCATCCTTCCTAATAAGCTGAAAGAGCCTCTGATGGCAGACTGCACCTGAGCCAATGAGCTGTCAGCTTCATGAGTAATGTCAGAGAGGGGAGGAGGGAGGAGGCACACGCCTGGAACAGCCTGACTTCTACCAGAACACTCCCTCCCTCCGTTCTCCGACCCTGTGCTCTCTGTTCCTCTCCAGCCTCGACAGGAAAAATGAAGCCTTGGGCCTAAAGGATGCTATCTTTGCTTAGTATCTTAACACAAACACAACCTTTCGACTAAGGTCTTTATCAACTTGAGTCCCAGTGACTTCCTTCTGGTTTGAAAGGAAAGGTTTGAAATGTTGAGAAATACTCAACCCAATCACCAGAATAAACGTTGGCAGTGTATGTTTCTGCAAACCACTGATATATTAAAACCTCTCTTTGTTGCAACTTTACATTTTTTTAGGTTCAATTTCCAATGTTATGTTGTGATAACTCTGTGCTTATGATCTGGTTAGGTTTAAAAAAAAACAAAACACTTGGTTAGGGTTAGAAAAAGATCACGTTGTGGCTTAAAACACCTGTTTTGGTCGGCACAAACACATCCAAAAATATGTGTTTCTTGCTCCCAGGTCTCCTTAAAAAATATCCATAGGTTTGACCCTTAAAAATGTTGAAACGCAGTATTGAACTGTGGTTACTGGCTTGGCAGCCTTGGTTCCTTAACTCCACCAACATCCCCTCTGTCTTCCTATTGTGGAAGTCAGGTTATGAGGTGCATGTTCTGGACGATTTCTTGACCCTGAGCAGTGACTTTCTGGAGAACTTGTTAGGTTTTTGGAAATCACCAAGACAAGCTGAATGTTTCCCTCAGTTTCCAGTCTTTATGCTAAATTAAACAGACAATACGTAATTTCTGTCACTTGGCGTCTCTCTATCAAAACAACATGAAAGAAATTTCCCAGTTGTAGTTCTGGCGGGCCGAGCCGAGCGGAGCCTAGCAGAGCCGTGGACAGAGCTGCTGCAGCTACTGAGAGCCGGCTGGTTCTTGGGGAGAAACTCACCTTCAGGAGGAATAAACACCCAGAGTCACATTGGATTCTGCTCTGATTCAACAGAAAAGAAGTCAGAGATTATTTTTAAAATTTGGGGGATTAAAAAGTGGATTTCTCTTCACTTCTGTTTATCGAACTGACTGCAGCAGTAATCCTTTATTGTGACCACCATTGTCGGGTGTTTATGTTCTGTAATGTTGACTGTTGACCGGAGCTGGAGGGGAATTGTACTTTGTAATTTCTTCATGAAGTAGAGAGGCATGGGGAAAGGAAGAGAGAGAGCCTGAGTCTGTGGTGAGTGCTGAGTTCAGTGAGTCACCTGAATTTAAACAGACACACACACTCTCAGTGTGTGTTACTGATCGCTAGTTTACAGCTGATGTACAGTAAAGTAATCTGGCAGGTTTGGGCGAATAAACACTCCCTCAAGTAATGCAAATAAACACAAATGATCCCGTTGTTAAACTTGCTTCACTGGTGGTGAATACAATATTAAATTACCATATTTGCTGAAGAAATCTGACTTGACTCAGTCACAAATGTTTTAAAGTTTTATTCACGTTAAGTTCAGTCTTTTTTGCCAACTTACAACCTTTCCCAGAAGTGGCGACAGGCGACCAAATGAAACGCACCATCACCATGAGTAAACTGTGGATTTCTCTGGGTTTGAAAATTGTTGGAAGTACACATCTCAACAAAATATGTAACAAAGGTCTAGTCGTTTTTTAAAATCTAATGCAGATTTCATTCTTACATATTATATCTTTAAGCTAACTGTTTCATTTAGACATGAGACTGGCTTCATTAACTCTAACAGTCACACTGAGGTCTTTATCGACTTGTTAAGTCAAGACTGAGGAGTAGAATCTCAGTGAGGAAACATCAGTCTTCATGTATTTATACTTTTGTAACCATAATTAGTGTGCACTTTATATTTTGGGTTATTTTTATATATTATTATATTTTGTATATGTTTATTATGTATATTATTTGTATTACTTAAATTACTGATAAATACATTATTATTATATTTATATATTTTTATTATATTATTGTTACATGATATATTTCCTTGTCATTTGTAGCACTTTAATTTGTGTGTTTTCATGTTCAGTGTTTGGGTTGTCGCTTGGTGTCCCCTTGACTGTGGGTTGATTGGTTCCTTCCTGCTGTTGTTTCAGTGGGGACAGGTATGGGTGTGACGTTGTGGTCTGCCATGGTGATCGAGTTAGAAGTGTGGGTGTGTTGTGAACCCCGACACTGAGGTCAGAGATATCTGAACTGTTTTGCCGTTTTGGTGATCATTAAAAGAAGACTGAAATACAATATTAAATTACCACATTTGCTGAAGAAAAACTATCTGACGTGACTCAGTCACAAATGTTTTAAAGTTTTATTCACGTTAAGTTCAGTCTTTTTTGCCAATTTACAACCTTTCTCAGAAGTGGCAACAGGCACCATTACCATGAGTAAACTGTGGATTTCTCTGGGTTTGACAATTGTTGGTACACATCTCAACAAAATATGTAACAAAGGTCTAGTCGTTTTTTAAAATCTAACACAGATTTCATTCTTACGTATTTTATCTTTAAGCTAACTGTTTCATTTAGACATGAGACTGGTGTTGTCTTCTCAACTAGGTCTGAGCAAGAATCTAAATAAGCAAATTTCCCCAAAATATTGTCCAACAGATTTTTTCTTACTCAGTTATAGACTATTTGTATTACCCATTAGATACATGCTACATACCTACATTCAAAGATGTTTCTAGCTTCCAGCAGTGTTTCCAGAATCCCTCACACGACCAGTCCAGAAGCCATATACCAGCCCAACTGTATTTTTACATTACACAGGTTCAAAATCGGTTCTTTGAGCTACTTAAGACCTAACAGACATAAAAGTAGGTAAAAGTTGATAAACGTAGGTTTCGAAACCATTAATGAAACTGTTACTCCTGGACTGCAATGACTGTGAGCTCTTAGTCTCATATTACCAGAACAGAAACCATCACTTCTCTCAGCTGAGTCATGTTTGTGGCAGCGTGTCCTTAATGCTCTGTGTAGCTTTAGGAACATAAATCGCTCATCGTTTATTGTTATTTTGCATGTACGTCATGTTTTACACAATGACAGCTTGAACCAACCTGAAGTGGGTCTTTCCCAACACTATACTGGAGCTTAAAACGTTTACTTTACTATTAAAGTAACAGAAAAATGCTCCCCTGTGGCTGAGATCGTGACTGCTGATTCATCAATGTGTAAGTAGCGTTTTACTGTTGCTTTTGAGGTGAAGCCAGTTTTTCAACTACTGCGCATACAGTTCGATGAGTGTTGGACTCCCTAAAGTGATGTCATTGGAGTCAACCTCTGTTGGGGCTTTCAAGACTACAAGTTTTGAAAGTGGAACAAATCTGGAGTTAAAAAGAAGAGCTCATACAAGAACTCTGCAGCCCACTCCTGCTCTCTGCTTGTGGCTGAGCAGCCTGGCTCCATTGTGGCTAATGTGGGCACCAGGTTTTGATGAAAAAAAGGAATGATTGGAATAAAAGACATCAACAAAACATCTTTGGTTCTGCTGTATTGAGTTTGATATTTTTTAGTGAGCCTGTCCATCGTGAATCTGACAATTTTAAACTGTAGAAGTGCAACACTTTATTGGTGTAGTGAAAGTGGAGTAGACAAAAAGCTCTGCACCTGTCAAATGGATTTTTCCTTTTTTTAAATGAACGGGTATTTGCTAAAATGAATTACTGAAGAGTTCAGACTAATTTTTAGGGTAATGTAAATAAATAAAACAATATATAATTGATTAATATCTCATTCTGAAAGGAGTCTTTCCACATAACTTGTACTTTCACTCATCTGTATCTTAAGTAAAACTTTATTGGTAAATGGAGAGTTTTTAGACTCTGAATTCTTCTTCTGTTGTCAGGTTATTATGTACATCTGGTTAAAACTAATGCAGTCTTCAGTCCTGAAATGAATCATCCCATCCTGAAGGTTACAATGTTCAGTTTTTATTTCAACAGCTTAGAAAGGTTTTGGTTTAATTTAGGATTCTTTTGGAGGCTGTAGTTTACAATGATTTTGATCTGCATCACTTTACACTGAGAGGTGTTTCCAATATAGTGTTGATTCTAATTTATATAAATGGGATGGACAATTTATTAGAAACATCTCAATGTATAATGCAATTTAATAGTGCAGTTTGTAGTCCTAAAACACAGAAATCAGTTAGTGTTTTTGAGTTTTTTTAATTGGTTCTCCGTTAAATGCCAGAAATAAAGTCTGTGGTTACCACAGATGTTTAGATGTTTTTTTCTACGACATAAACTAAATCATTAAATGTCCTACAATTTAATTATAAAGCACTTACGTGTCTTAAAAATGGCAGTTTCCAACAAGTGGCTAAAGGTGACTACAGAGGTTGTCACAGATATTAAAGGGATATTCCGGTGTAAATTTAATCCATGGTCTAACACACCTTGACACTGAGTAAGACTCCCCTTCAGAGTAAGTTTGCTAACCACTAGCTTAGCTAGTTTTAGCAACCTCAGAAAAGACTGCATGAAAACAATAAACTGCAGCTTATGTCTCCAACTAGAAACCACCATCAAAAAGCCATCATAGCCACAATTAATGGGCAGAACAGCACCAAACTTCAGCAATACAAATTTAATACAAATCCGGCAAAGCTAGCAGATGTTTGATGCTTCGTACTGTGTGCTGGGACTGTACATGTACTGTTGCTGAAGTTTGCTGCTGTTCTCACCATTAATTGTGGCTTTTTGATGGCGGTTTCTAGTTGGAGACATAAGCTGCAGTGTATTGTTATCGTGCGGTCTTTTCTGAGGTTGCTAAAACTAGCTAAGCTAGCGGTCAGCTAACTTGACCTCTCGAGGGGGAGTCTTACTCGGTGTCATGGTGTGTTAGACCATGGATTAAACTTACACCGGAATATCCCTTTAAACATCATCACAACGAACACTGACACTCATCTACTCACTAGTTCGTCTTTACAGGCCGACTTTAGTTACAAATTATACTAACTCTAACTGCAAATTGATCAGTTTACAGAAAACGTGCACAGTAACAGCGTAGCAAGACTTAGTGGTGGTGACACTTAAGTCATGCAACCGTGATGTAGTCCGTTTACAGCCTAACGTTACCTTTTTACTTCTAGAGATGTGGTGTTCACCTATGAAAATGACCATGCTGAACAAAACGTGTAAGTAACATAAACTTGTGTTTGGCACAGAGATTATTTTTCGCCAATAATCCAAATTTTTTTGTTGAGGGAACCAGGGCGATGCTAACTTCCGGGTAAGCCTACAAAAACTCATCATCCCTACACTACCACTCTATTAGGTATTCAAAGATTTGTTAACAAGATATGAAAGAATCAAACACGTATTTTAGATTTATTAGATGTACACATTTTGAAATAACATCATAAGAAAATAAAGTTGAGTTATATGTAAACACAGCCAGGGCTCGTGACGGTGTAGTTTGTAGTGTTAATTATAAAAGCGGTGTTCATCTGTGGAGATTATTTTGCTGAACAAAACGTGTAATTATCATAAACTTGTGTTTGTCACAGAGCTTATTTTCGACGTTATTCAAAAATCCAATAGACTTTTTGTCGAGGCTATCAGGGTGATGCTAACTTCCGGGTTAGCCAACAAAACTATGTCATCGATACACCACTCAATTAGGTCTTCAGAATTTTATTAATTAGATATGAAAGAATCAAACATGTGTTATCGATGAATTAGATGTACGTACTTTAAAATAACATAAAACATTTGAGGGTAGCCTATGTAAGCTAGGCTAGGACCAAGGACGTTACATTAAAACCGGACGTGACGCAGCCTTTTTCGAACCGGAAGTCATTATAAAGGAACATTTTGGGACGTTAGGAGGCCTATCACAAGTAATAACCTAGTAGTATATATTTTGTATGCTTTTGTTGTACCCTGTTTGTATTATAGGCTTTTTTTTCAACACTTTCTCTGGACTTAGAATCTGAAAGTGACGTTGACCCGAGCTGAACTGTGATATTACCTCAGGCCTATATTTGTGTTTTACTGTGGTGTCGCATCTCTCGCATCTCTCGGGGGGACTTACCGGAGTGTTATTAGTCATTTAAACTCATCTAAAACAGCGCTGATGCTTCGTCAAACCAAAACCTGCTTTGACGCAGCAGTGGAAAGTACGAGAAGTGGAAACCGGCGCTGACTTACCGGCTCAAATGAGACTCAGACCACATTAATAGCGGTTATGACACCGGGACATGCGCAGTGCTGCCGGTGCGCGGCGCTGTTCTGCGCAGCGCGGACCCGCAGCAGGCCCCGTCCTGTCTGCCCGTCTCTCGCTCTCGCTCCTGTCTGTCTCCACAAGTGTGTCTCCCTCTCTCTTTCTCACCAAACGCTTTTCTGCTCGAATCGAGTCTGAAAGGCACAAAAAGGCATCTCAAGCCTCCGTGTTTCCGTCTCAGCTGAGAGCGGGGGAGAGGAAACACCGGGGGGAAGTGAGGCGCTGACGGTGGACTCACCGCGCGCGTTTCACCTCAAATATTCACATTAAACAATCCAGCAGAGACCCGTGTGTTTCTGTGGGACCACCACTGACACCACCGGGCTTCCTGCTGCGCTTATTCCACTTCTCCGTTGTTAAATGTTCAGGGTGGAGAGGAGGGTGGCGACCGTGTCGATCATCAAGCGCGATTCCACATCGCCTCCCGGTGACAAGAGGAGTGTGTGTGTGTGTGTGTGTGTGTGTGTGCGTGTGTGCTGGGCAGAGGGGGTATTTTTACACCTGAATCAGCCCCCCTGTCCTCATATCCGCCCTCCGTGTCCCCACAGACACGTCGTCTCCAAATCTGCACATTTCCTCACCCATAAAAATCAAACCCACCAGAGCTGAAATCTCGCATGAGTCTCCTGCTCAGCTCAGCTCAGCTCAGCTCGGCTCGGCTCGGCTCGGCTCAGCTCCGGCCGACAGAGAGCTGCAGTTGTTTTTCAGCTCTCAGCCCTCCGTTTGTGAAAAACAGAAAAGCTGACCGTCTGCTTTCCCCCCAGCAGAAACCAGAGCAGCTCACACGACGCTCTCACTGCCATTGAATGTTGTGTTTTCTGCTGTCAGACGCGTTTGGGCACACGCACGCACTCACACACACACACACACACACACACACACACTGTGCTTCAGTCCCCCCTGTCGTGGCAGAAAACGCTCATAAGACAGTGACTTTGGGAGGCATAGCGTGTCAGGAGCAGTGTTCCTGTCGTGGCACGGCTGATCCCAGAGCAGCAGCTCCAGAAGCCCTCAGAGCCCGGCAGAGGTGCGCTCTGAGCCTCCCTGGCTCCGTGGCTGGGTGAACTTTATATCGAGTATGTATTAACACTTTGTGGCCTGCTTTTTTTTTTCCTCCTCTAAGGCTGGAGGACTCCATTTTGAAGGGACCGGGTGTGCAGCCAGAGACTACAGAGCAGCAGCTCGGCTCAGGGAAAAGGAAACCCGCCGGTTTTTCCGGGTAGCCTTCTTCTTCCTCTTCTTCTTCTTCTTCTGCTGCTGCTGCTGCTGCTGCTGCACCATTTCTTCTCCAGGCGTGGTGGACATTTTTCTGAATGACTTCATTTGTTTTGTATTCTCGTCTCATCCATCTCCAGGCGCAAGTGCGTGTCGGGGGGTTTGGTGGAGGAGATGTTGGCACAAGTTTGGCATGTGACATGTCAGTGGTGATGGCGGCCCGGTTTAGGTTAATAATTGATGCTTGTAATTAAGGAGAGGGGCGGGGCGAGTCTTGGAGGTGTCGTGTGGTCGTTTTCTTTCTTCTCTTTTTTTTCTTTCTGTTTTTTGAGGCTGTCACCTAAAGAAGAATTATTTATTTATTTCTTTTCCTGGAGAGGAGATTTACGGCCCCTTCTGCGCGCCACGCTGTGGACCGGGCTGGGGAGGGAGGCAGCGGTGACGACTGGCAGTGCGCACAGCAGAGAGAGAGAGAGAGAGAGAGAGAGAGAGAGAGACTTTGAGAGGGGGGCAGGCAGAGTCTGCAGGCAGGAAACAGAGCACAGATCCAAAGACGGCGAATTATAAAGTTGCAGTTATCACAAAGCAAAAAGGGGGAGTGTCGCTGGAGGAGCACAACACGCCTGAATCTCTATTCCAGGGGCCGCTGGACCAGGCTTTAGCGCATGTAGAGAGGAGGAGGGAGGAGGAGAGGGAGGAGGAGGAGGAGGGGGGGAGTGAGTGAGTGAGTACGTTTCACAGGATCCAGGCCTAGTAGTATTGCCGCTGGGACTCTCCTCATCCGCTTTCAAAAAATTGGAAATTGGCACATTTAGACGCCACAATGAGCGGGTCGAGGGTCACGTTCGCAGTGGCCGACACCGGAATGGTAAGATTCTCGCGACAGATCGCGTGTCGCTCTGCGTTTTGTGCGTGATTTTGCTGTTTGATGCACATAGCCTGCATCCGTCGGGAGGGAAGCCTGTGGAAGTGTGTGTGCGTCCGTGTGCGTGTCAGCGTGTGGAGGTGAACTTGTTTTTTGCGTCGCCGTCTCGTGTTGTGTTGCGTTCAGGCGGTTTTTTCGTGCAAATCATGGAGCCACTGTGAAAAAAAAAAACGAGCGACACACACACACACATGCAGTTGCACACACCTACATACACACGCACCCATGCACACGCGCGCGCGCACGAGCGGGTCCATTTTAATTCCAGTTGGTGGTCACCGCGCCGGCGTGTTTCCATCCGGCGGATTGTGACGTGACGCCGCTGGGATCATATCTGCGGCTCTGATGTGTGTGTGCTGCGTGCATGTGTGTGAGTTTACAGGCTGCTGACCTTATCGTGCTTGATGTCATTTTCATCATATCGCGATAATCTTTGAGCAGAGGCTTTGCTGCGGGGTTTGCGCAGAATCTCTCCCCCAGAAACATGTCACGTTAGGTCGATCCGCTCCGACATCCGTGAGTCTGTTTACGTTTTTATTCGACACCAGGTGAAGATGGATCGCTGTTGTGTGCACGGATTTGATGCCTGAGCTTCGCCTTTCCTCTCCACACTTTTGAAAAATCCCTCATTACCAGCTGCCCGGACAACTTTCGATCAGCTGCGGCGGTGTTGTGACCGATTGTGGGAAGATGAAATGCGAAAAAACAACAACAAAACGTGTAATTCCTCACAGCATGGATATTGTAGGATGATAGAAAACGTAATAAAATCACATTGACTTCTACAGACCCACAGGCAGATTATAATGAGCTGTGATGTTGGATAATATGTTTTAAAATAATCCAAACTTTGATATTGTGATCTGAAGACTTTTGGCTCCACACTGATCATATTCTGCTCCTGTTTCAGGGAGGAACCATGCCAGCATGAGTGGGCCTTACACAGGCCCTGGCAGGGAGGCTCATCAGTCCAGCTGCCCTTTGACCCCCGGCCGTGACCTCTCCACCCACTCCTGCTCCTCCAGACACAATGACCACAGGATCGGCCTGACCATGTCTGCTGCTGCCTCCTCCTACAAGCATGCATCGGTCTACGGATTCGCCCAACCGGACCACTCCTCTTCCCCCTCTTCGTCTTCCTACAGTCCTCTCAGGAGGCTGCAACATCTCACCACCATGGTGAGCCAGCCCGACCTGGTGCTGCCGCTGAGGGAGCCCGAGAGGAGCTGGGAGTGGGGGCTGAACAAGAAGGAGAGGGGGAAGGCGACAGAGAGGGACTCCTGGGCTGATTGCACGAGCAGTGATTACTCTGGCACCAAGAACACGAGCAGGGAGGAGAGCTTTGCTAAATCTCCTGCTGGACAAAAACTAGCTAGAAGTCGAGACGCACCGACAGCCAATCGGAGCGATCCTGTCATCTCAGAGAAGAAGACGGAAAGTTGTTTCTCAGGCCCGCCCAGCCCGGCCTTCTCTCTCGACAGCAACAGCCCCTTCGCTAACGGCTTCCTCCACTTTGAATCCTCTTTGTTTGAGGACGATGATGAAGACCGGGCGACCGTGTCACCTGCCGCCGGAGGCTTGCAGGGCAAAGACGAGCCGACGAGGAATGTTCTTCAGTCCACTCCTGGAGACTTAAACTCAGACTCAAAGGCTACTCTGTCTTCAGCAAAGGTGGTCACCCGGTCCCAGTCCTCGGGTCAGCGCAGGAGATACTGGGACGGCTCCGATGACGAGTGGGACAGCGACACCGAGCTCTTCCTGCTCGGGGATAGTTCCTTAAGGCATTCAATGGCAAGTCTCACCCTTATTACCCTCAGTCAACTCGCCACAAGAGGCTTTTCAGTTTTTCAACAATAACAGCAGCTTTATTTTCTGGTCTAGAGAGAGTAATAATAGTAAAATTCCAAAATTGGCCTAAGGGAGGACTGACATTCACCTGATTAGAAAGTATTTATTGTGGCGCAGGAATACCTTCTCATACAAACCCTGCACATGACCTGGAATACTAAACATCTCACCTTCACCTGTCATTACAGAGCGGGCTCATTGTAAATAACGGACACACGAGACACAGCTCCTCGACTGTAACTCTGTCGTTGATAAAACTTGGCTGTCTTCTGTTTTCAAAGAGGACAACGTTCACCTACTCCAGAGGTTTTCAGACTGTCAGGAAGTTAATTATTGAGGATTGGCAGGACTTGGCCTGCTCATCTTCATGGTCAGCAGTGGCTGCTCATGGGAAACCTTAAAGGAGCAATTTGTAAGATATGGCAAGAATTTTAGTTTAAAACCTTCAAAGATTCAAATTTCTCTGTTTAACCAAACTAAGATGAGTTTAATTGCCTCGTTGACTCAAAAACACACCCAAACTCGACATAAACGAGTGGTTTGGGTGAAATAAATCCCCAATTCACAGAGTAAGATGTGAAGACATTCTGGCTGCTGATGCCCAACTCTCTCTCTCCTCTACCAGTTCACTCCTCTCATGTCCCTACCTACTTTGTCTTCTCGTCCCCAAAGTCATAGTCCAGAGCCACTGTCAATCACCTCCTTACTGTATCCCCTGTCTTCAGATTGGCTGTGTTCAGCCCCAGTCTGGTGTCCAACCACGTTCACTCTCAGGCTGCTAACCCCAGTTGAGCTGGGTCCCGTCTCCCATTGTTGACATCCCCCGTCATCTGATGTTCCGGTATAAACAAACTCTTGATCCTGTGGCTCGATGGCTAACTGAGCCATGGGCTAATAGGCTAATGGTAGCTAGCTACAACCAAGGACACCTAACAGAGCGCAGCAGTTGTCAGTTACGATGGTGATATGATGCCCCCCCATGTTCAGTGTAATCTACACTTCCTGATGATATTATATTGTCCATTGTTTATATTGTCCACAGTATTGACATTGACAATTATATTGTCAAATGTCCACGGCTAATAAATTACCCATTCATCTATGACTGCAGAACTTGCTTGAGAATCGTTCCAATTTTAAATTTCCTCAGTATCTCAGCATTCCAGTGATGGGTGTCTGTACATCCATGGGCACAATGCAAACAGGAACTGCTAATAGATATTTGGAAATACGTTAAATAGATGTAGGATAAAGAATAGGGGCTAATGTTGTAGCCCACAGCTAACTGACTCCATGGCAAAATTATACCTGCTTACTTCCCTCCAGAACTCTTGGGGACTGTGGTACCACAGTGTTTAGCATGATTCCCCTTGTTTCCTGCTTCCTGTTTTAATTCTAAGATGAGTCTGTTGACAATTAGCTGTTGCTTCATATTTAACAGACAGATATAAGAGTGAACATTTATAAATAAACATATATCCAAATGTTGAACTATTCCTTTAAAATGATCCAGCATGGGTTACATCATAGCTAGCAGCCAATATCAACCCTCTGGCAGTTCCTGCTACATGCCAGTCATAACTCAGGCCTGCTCATGTATCCCACCAGTCCTCTCAACCTGCTGTGAGCAGTTTTTCCCATTCACACAAAGGATAAAGTAGTGGTGCCGGGTTGTGATATATATATTGTTTTGTGTTGTGGCTAGAATCCTGTTCTGGGACAAGAGAAGTCAAGCTAAAATTAGAGCTCATGAAAAGACCAAAGAGAACATTGTTGGTCAGAAACTGAAGGCTTTGAGTCATTATGGACAGAGCATAAAAGCCACAAACCTTTTCATTTTCACGCAGTTTTATATGTGTGAAAGAACTGCACATCCACAAATGTGATGAAAGATTCAGTTTAGGAATACGTAGAGCAGATGATTTTAAGCAAACAGCAGTTCACATTTTGTCTTTGCTCTGTTGAGTCAAGTAAAACTTTTTGATGAAAAGCAAGCCAAAATATCGGAGCATGAATCTTCATTTTAAAAGACAATGTAAATTGCTTTCAATCACACTATTCAGCACTGAATGCGTAAAACTATTCAGGAAATTCAGTCAGTATCTACTCACCCTTAAGCTGATGGAAAGTCAAGTAAAGTTTTGTAGTCCACAAAACATTTCTGGAGCTTCACAGCAAAACAGAGCTGCAGCATTCTAAAGAACTGAAGTAGATGGGGACTTGACTTATGTAGAAAAACAACAATAAAAGCCTTAAATGGCTCCATAAAGCTTGTCCTAAGTGTCCAGAAGTGCTGAGATCTCAAATAGATTTGAAAAGACATTGTCATAAACACACTCGATGCACGGACGAACGGGTGCCCCCGCTTCAGACGTTAACGCTTTTAGCTTAGCAGCTGCAGCGAAGAGTTCAGCTTTAAAACGGGAGTCAGCAACAACTTGTCAAATCAGTTTGGGGGCTTCTAGAGACTTGGATTACGCTGGAGTAGCTGTCGGGAACCATGTAATGTTTTTGTTTTTTCCCAACTACTACACTTGTTTAGGAGAAAGCTGAAACGCTGTTTTGCTGTGAAGCTCCAGATCTGTTTTGTGGACTTCGAAACTTCACCCAAATTTCCACGGGCATGGGGGTGAGGAGATACTGATTGTATTTTAATCACAGGTTCAAATTTCCTGCCGTAACAGCTCAGGCAAACACTAAGCCTAGGCAGGTCGTCTTCCCACTAATTGTCATACGTCTCATTGCAGTTTTTCTCTCCATTGTTATGTTGTCAACAGCAGAACAGCGTCAGGAAAAAGTCTTTGCCGCCTGTGAAGTTTTTAGAGGGTGAAGTTATTTGGGCAAAGTTCAACCGAAGACCATGGTGGCCCTGTGAGGTGATCGTTGACCCCGTAGAGGGAATCTATCACAGAGTGAAAGGTGGGACTGGAACTGACTTACCTGTTGCTTTCAGCAGTGAGATATGCTTTAAGGATTATTTTGGTCATCAGTTAATTGACATCCCCAAATGATAACAGCAGAGCTGTCTTGTATCATACATTCTTTTATTAACAGTACATTAAGAAGCTGATCAAAACAGTGTTTAAGAAAATAAATTGGGACATAAGATAGGATGTTGAGAAAAGACCTCTAAAAATGTGTAGTTATTATGTTGTAAACTGTTTAATTTAGTAAAACATGCCATTACTGACATGCCATATACTGTTTTAGGTCAGTTTACCAAGAGGAGACAACCATCATGCCAGAAAAGTTTTTATACCGTTAGCAAATGAGATAAGTCAGGTCACAAACACCATTTATTCTTTCTTGGTTTATCCTTATGTCACCTATGCAGTGGTACTTGTCTAGACCTGTAAACATGTTATGTAATGTGTAAAATTGGTGGAGTTACCCTTTAAGTTTCAGTTTTGCAGATTTTCTACTAAATTTTCTAATAAATCATATGTACATGTACTGTAAGAACAAATGCACACTATCGTCCTCTTATCAGCTGATGATTAGCAGTGATGCAGTCAGAGAGTTCTGTTTTCTGGCGTATCAAAGCTGAGTTGATGCCCTCCTGTACTTCCTGTGCAGGATGATGTAGTTTTAATTTGTGTCTCATGAAATTGAGGCTGATGTCTGTTGTTGTCTTAGAGCCCAGCGATCGGCCCTGTCGACTCTACCATGTCAGGACCTTTGGGGAGCCTGTGGAGCAAACCTGGGTGGAAGCAAAATCAACTCACGCTTTTCATGGAGGGTTTGAATTCGAAGAACTCACCCTACTGCGTCGGAGGGGGAAGCAAAAGGAGCAGAACCACAAATACACTGTAATTACTATTTTAAGACTGAGTTTTTTGAGTGTATTCTGAGTTGCCACTTGCATGCCTTAAAAAGAAGTGAAACTCATCGTTGCTGGGTTATCATCGCGTTGAAAAGGAAGTTTGCACGCAACAACAAACAACAACAACAAAATGTAGTTCTTTCTCTTTAAAACATCCTTGTCCAGCAATTACTTAAGTTACAATGGTGATTTTGAGCAAATTTGTCGGTAAACTAGTATGTTTGTCTTTTTCCGCAGATTCCAAAGCGCTTTCAGAATTCTTGGAAATCCAGCGTGGCAGAAGCTGAATCTGTTCTCCCAGAGAGGTCCAAAATGGCTTCCTTTTTTCCATCATCCATAGATGATGCCTTCCATGGCAATTCCACACTGGAGAGAGTAAACAAGGCTGATCCAATCTTCCCTCCTCCTCCTTCACCAACCTGTCCTGAGACATCACACTTGACAAATGGATCCATTTTATCCCCTGAAGTGTCATCACCAATTACAACTCCAGCAAAGCCAAGCACTTTAAAGAAATCATCTGGCAAGAAGAAACCAAGTAAATCTTCAAAGGAAATTAATAGTAAACACTCTAAAAAGACGTTGCAAAGTAGCCCTGACCAGTCTGAGAGAGACAATGGAGAGTGCCCATATTCTGACCTCGACTCAGTCCCGAAGATTTTGTGTCCTAAAGCGCTGGAACGTCAGTCCAAGGTAGTAACAACTCAGCCATCTGTCACAGTTGTCAGAGAGGTGAAGAAGCAGCCAGAGATTCAGACTGGTCTTTGGTTCAGTAAATCGGGCAAAGACAGGCGACCTAAAACAACCAGTCCGATGCCAGACCGCACTCTCTTTAGTAAGGTGCCCTGTAAGAAGAAGAACTCATCGGTAGTAAGTAAGAAGACACTGCTTCCTGGTGCCTCCTCCTCTAGTGGTGGGCCCAGTGACCAGTCAGGGTTGTCAGACAAGCATAAGACTGTGGTACCTGCCGAAACAGTTCTGGCATCTGAAGAGTCAGGACATTTGAAGTGTAAAAACAGCTCAGTTGCTAATAGGCCTTTTGGTACAACTGGCTGTCCCAATGACCAGTCAGGATCGACAGACAAGCAGAAGTCCCTGGTCTCTGTTGAGGCTGCTCTGGTCTCTGTTGAGGCTGCTGTGCCCTCTGACAGGTCTGGGTATTCAAAGGGCAGACATACAATCGGCAACACAACTGACACTGTGACGGGCACAGCGTTTGACCAGTTAGGTAGCTCAGATGTTGAAAAGGCTTTAGAGCCCAGCATGACGGTCAACTTCAATGACCAATCCAGGTTTTCAGAGAGTGTCAGTCGAAAGGAAAATTCTGACATGAGAGTTAATAAAAAGGTTGATGTAATTGACAGGATTTCAGAAAAAGCAGAAGAAAAAGAAAGTAAGTATCTAGCATCCACTACTGACCAATTAGCAAGGCCAGAAAAGCAAACAAATCTTGTCTCCAAGTGTAGGTTGCCCTTTGTCAAATTAATACGCAAGGACATAAAGGGAAAGAAGTTCCTAAACTCCAGTACCACTGACCAACCTGGATCTACAATGAATGAAAAAAAACAAGATACTAATGCTTCTAAAATTTCCTCTAAACAGTCGGATTGCATGGATGGCAAGGCAAGTGTCTCCATAGATAAAGAATCCAGTTCAGAACCCATAAAGCTCTCAGTTAAGAAGTTAAAAGCAAGTGGTGGAACTGGTATTCTTCGTCTCTCGTCGGAATCATCACAAGGGAAAACCACCGTTGCCTCCAGTGGGTTGGGTAGCCTGGAATCAGAAAGGATACCTGTTTTAAATGTGAACCCAAGCAAGGTGACTAACTCATCCTCTAACCAATCAGACAGGCCAGAAGGTAAGACGACTTCTGACTCCAAAGTAACAAGCATTTCTTCTAATCAGCTTGGTAGCTCACAGCAAAAAATTACCACTAGTTCAGTTTTAAAGAGGACTCCTTCGCCTTCTCACCAGCATGGGAATTCAGAATGTAGGAAGGCACATGTACCCGAAGGCCTGTCTTCTGAGAAATCCAAGAAAGTTCTCCACAAATCAAAGCAAGTTCCTGTTAAAGTGAATAAAATCAGACTACCCGAGCAGCCTGCCCACCTCCCAGCCAGCAATCGGCTGATGACCAGAGCCTTGAAGGCCATGCGGGAGGCAGAGCAGAAGAAGCGTGAAAGAGCACGAAAGGCGGCTGAACATAAAGAACTCTTGAATCCGCACAGAAAAGCTGAGAACCTTGCACGTAACTCCACTTGGAATCCTGAGGCCAAACGGGAAAGTTGCACTAAAACAAAATCTCTTAAATCTCCCTGTAAAGACAATGGCAAGTATGATCAGGACACTTCTTCTAGCTGTAGCACCCCTCCTGTGGTGTTTTCAGATTCTGCTGACTTTGAAGCTGAAGTCAAGAGTGAAGATGAAGACCTCTCAATATCCTCAACCCCACCAATGGACTTCATACCCCTCACTTCTCGGGTAAAAGCAAAGAATGAAGATCACTCCTCTGACATATGCTCCTCGTCATCACCTTCCTCACCATTTTCTTTTATGAATGCCTTTAAAAATGTGGACGAGGTATCCTTCCAGTCCCTAACAAATGAGGGCGATGGTAAACCCATCTCTTTCAAAGCAGACACCAACTACAAGTTCAGCACTTTTCTCATGATGCTGAAGGACTTGCATGACACTAGAGAGCGGGAGGGGACTCCCTTAGAACTGGAAATTGGTCCACCAAGTGCACATGTGAAGAAGGAACCCTTAGTGATGCCTGGGGAGGCTACAACTGCTGGCCAAGATAAACAAATTGAACATGTTAAAAACAATTCAAATTCAAGTCCAGACAAAATCCCAATCGCACACAGTGGAGTCAGCACAAGTCGGATATCCAAGAGGCCCTACCACAGAAGGGGCAGCTCCACTGGGTTTAAAAAGAAAGCCAACCGCAAAGTGCCTTGTCGTCCTGCCAGGTCTGGACCTGGTTTTCCAGGACTGGAATCCTTGCCAGCAACAGACTCTTCATCAGGATTGGATTCCAGTGTCCAGTCCCTGTTACAGACCAGCGGCTGGGAGAGGCAGGCAGGAGGAGGTGGTGAACGAGTGGTTGGAGAGGGGAAGGAGGACAGGTGGAGCAGAGTCAATGAGAACCTACAGAACATGGTGCCTTTGGAGCAGAGAGGATTCAACACTACGCTGCGCCAGGAACAGCTGAATGGCCTCGTTGCAGACCGCACTGAGGTTAACACGAGCTTGATGCGAAGTGCTGGAGAAGGCGACAAGGATGCAACAGGTAAGAACAGTCTAGTTTAGAGTCTGCCCTAAATAGTAAAGCACAGTCTGGACCAGATCCCCCAATATTATATATAAAACATGCACAAAGACCAGCTGAAATTGCCAAACTTTCAAGTTGATCATATTGTGTACACGTACAACATACCAATCAGTTTGATAATACGATTGTGGACATCAGAGGGGCACAGAGGAAGAGGCATGAGTAAGAGATAACTTCCATTGAGATAATTGGGCCAGGTGCATGTCGGTGCTTCAAAAGTTACTCAAAGTATTGTAGTTTGGCCCACAAATTTGGTCCAACTTACATCAAAAAGACATTTTCTCAAAGTAATAACTCATTCAAGTATGTAGGATTAACCAACCAACGACACCCCTGGCCTCGCCCTCCCCTACAGTGGCTACTGTATGCGAAAGGCCCTCTCTAGAGCCAATGTTTGGTTTGTGCATTCTGGGCTGCTGTAGAAACATGGCGGTACAACATGGCAAACTCAGTGGAAGAGGACCCGCTTCCTCCTCTAGAAATAAAGGTCTCAAGGTCTTAAGGTAACAAAAACACAATGGTTCGTGATTTCAGGTGAATGTACACTGATAAAAACATAAATATGAATATTATATTCCATTTCTGCCAGTGGATCCCCCCGAATCCCCCAAAATCCTATACACTGGACCTTTAAAATACAAATATTTTTAAATTTCTTGTGACTTATGTTTTCCGAGGATATTATCATCTGTGATGTCCATTGGATTAATAAATGTCAATACATCAGCAAATTTGAACAAAAACCAAGTCACATTCTGGAATACTTAAACCAATTTGAGCTGTATTTGGGCCAAAAGACCTATCTAAGCAAAGGAAGTGGGGAAAAGGGAAAGTTTTTTTCTTGGGCACAGCTGCTTTGCAGGCCCAAGACATGCTAATATATGCTAATGCATTTGTTAATATAAGCAATGAAAAGCACATAGTATTTAGAACTAAAATACTCACCTTTACTCTTTCAAACAAATACAAAACCAAAATGTATTTATTGTTGCTGTAAGAAAATGTAGCCTGTGTTATAATGAAAACCTCCTCTCCTGAAAATGGCAATAAAATGTCAAAAGGGCGCTCTGGTCAGCTGGCCACACGACCTGCGAAATTTACTGACATAAAGTAACTACTGGCTTATGCTGGAGTGAATTTCCTTGCTATGCACATACATCATGATACCTGAAAAGAAAGGAGAAGAAAAACAGGGAGCAGGCAATGGCTTCTGACTCAAATAATAATTTAATGATCAACTTTTTCCAGTCACCTCAGAAAGCTTCTCCCAACCAGGCTGAAGAGACAACAGTAACCATGAGGCTAACATTACTAATGTTCGGCTAATGTTACAAGCCACGCGTCAGTGCGAGAGCCACCACCACCTGTGATGCTGATTATAGCCAAGATGTTTATCTCAGGGAGAGACACACGTGTGTTGATGTAAGTAAAGCAGATCTGGGCCCATTCACCTTCTGTAAGTGGACCTGATCCAAACTAACAACAGAGAGCAACCCTTGAACTATTATGGTGCATTCCAATTGAGAATGGAATTCGGAAATTTCAACTGGAACGCCCCCCGAAGGCAAATTTTCGACTTATGACACGGACGGTGGGATGCACCTCACCAACTCTGACCTCAAAGATGGCTGCTAGCTCATCAACAACTGTGAAAGCACAATATACTGTACTTCAGTCTTGTTTTTGGGTCATTAAATTAGTCTTACACACAGTGCTGTCCAACTGTGGACATGTTGCTTCAGTGTTTGTATGAGCATTTTACTGGTATCATCTGGTATTGCTAAGCATGGCCCACAATGGCTACTGGAAAGCAGTCTCAGGTATAAAGTAATTCCCAGCTCTGACTTCATATTTCCGAGGTCATTGTAACACCAATAGCACCATGGTTGCATACAGATTAGCTGCAGGTTGTCAAGTAGTAAAACTTAGCATAAAAAAGGGAAGCAAGGTCGAAGCACTGACTGGTTTAATCACTATAAATTTTGGTAAAATTAATATGAAAATGAATATACATCATGGCCCGTCTGACTTACCATTTGTAGGCGGTTGTTGTAAGTCTGCTATTTCAGGCGGCATTCTCCTCCCTTCCACCAGCAGAACATCTGAGCTATCAACAAGTTACCCCAACTTGGTGGCTAATGGTACAGCAAACAAGCTAGCAGCTCGTAGCTCTTCGGTTTCTTAATCCGGGGTCTTCTTCCCGGTTAACTGTAACTGAAATGACTGATAGGTGTTTTAAAATGGCCTGGTCCAACAGGACAACTCAAACATACATTAAAGGTCTCCAATGCAACAGTTAACAACAACAGCAACAGGTAAATGCTCGGTGGAACTCCTGCGTTGTGTTGTGGTGTGCTGGTTTGGTTTTGTTAGCGGGCTCCATTTCTAAAATGTTCTAAACGTTAGCAGCTGTTGCTCTTTGTTAGCAGAGCGGAGAGATGCACTGGAGCATTCATAAAGTCACATCCGTTGGACTGTTGGGGAAAATCTGGCTTGAGTCCTTCAAAAAGAAACCCACACTTCAACAAGTCGTCCACAGGCTTGTGTAGGCAACAGAGCAAGACGGGGAAGGTCTAACTGTTCACATCACGTTACAATACGCTCTCATATGGCCCAACAAAAGGATTTATACATGCGAATTGCAGCAAATTGTTGAACAGAGCCTCTTTAAACAGGTTACAAATAATAATATTAATAGGGGAGACCGGGGATGGTTGTAACACTTTTTGTCTCAGCTCCTATAACTTGCAGAGTGTTCATGGTTGGGCTCTCAAATTTTGACACAAAGTACCCTCATTTGTCCTCTACAAATAGAAATGCCTCCAACTCCTCCAACTATATCACAGGAATAATTATTGCTGTTACAACCTACCCCACTACCGGGGTAGGTTGTAACACAACCCGGGGTAACTAAAAACTGAGACCACACCACAAAATATGCCTCCATATACATTTATTGTGCATGTGCTAACACTCAAACATCTTCCAGTGATTTACTAAGACCAAAAAGAACTTATCACTGATGGGTAAATGAAAAACATCCTCAGTGGCATTGATCCTAAGACTCAAAGAACATTATTTGAAAAAATATTCAATAATACATATGAATGGACTACTCATGAGAACAGAAAACTGCAGTGGGAGGTCAGAAACAGCTCCCAATTCACAAACATAATTCAAGGAAGATGTTTGCCACTTCAAGAAACAACAACCATGCGCACAAATGATAAAACGTGGACGTGAGTGTGTTTATCTGTTTGTGTTATCTGTCTAATCAGAATCAGATTCACAGTGATGACTATTTGTTTTCTGCACCCAGCATCTTGGCATACTTAAAAGAGGGAGTAGGATAGAGAAAATATATGAGATGCCCTTACAGGGATGGTTGTAACATTTTTTGGAAGGTGTTACAACCCTCCCCACCCCTGTCAGCCATTGTTTAGCTAGCTGTACTAGCACGATAGCTTAAAATTAGTGTTGATGAAATGACTCATATTTTATCTTAGAAGCTACTCTTCAATCCTATATAAGTTTCATAATTCAAACTTCAACAGTGTCAGTACTAACCAAAATATAAACTTGGTACAAAAGATTAGTTAGTAGTTAGTCTTTCCACAGACATGCAAATCCACATGCAAGGTCAGGGAGGGAGTGGTAACACATGAAATTGATCACATGACTCTAATGACATCCCTTATTGGTGAAAGTGATGCTGTTACAACCATCCCTGGTTTCCCCTACATCTGAAAATCAGACAGTTTGAGGATTACTATTTTTGCCATTGGCAAGTGGCCATGTGATCATTGCAATGTCCTCGAAGGTAAAAGTTAATTGACAAAGGGCTGTGTGGTTCATAATGGTGAGTAAACCTGTGTGGTAAGACATTAGAAATTGTGAATAACAACTATAAACAACAGAAATTTTAAAAAGCTAGTATTTTCTTACACATGTTTTTCAGCACATAAGCGAATACGAAAACCAAGCAAGAGGCTGATCGAATGGACTGAAGAGTACGATCAGATTTTCTCCACGAGGAAGAAAAACAAAAAGCCTCTCCAGTTGATTGGAAAGGTAAAAATGATACAATGTAAGATCTGTTCCAACTTTTTGCATGATACTATGGCATCAAGCATTCAGTATCACTGTTTGAAACCTTGTATTGTGGATTGGCGATGAACTGACATCATGTGTTCTCTCAGGTCGCTCAGCCCATCACCGCCGCGTCCGAACCCCGGGATCAGACAAGGACACGCACGATCACCCGTCCTTGAACTTGCTTCCTGAAATACAGACACCGCCTCCTGAGGAAATCGCTGCAACGACGCCCTCTGAACTACAAATTCCCAGCACTGAAAACACATCCCCCCAAGATGCACCTGTGCTTACCATCGACACGCTTACGCCTCCCCCTGAAGCTGATCCTTCGCTGTCAGAAGCCGTCGTCAAAGACGCCGGTGAGGCTGAGTTTGTGTGTCTTTCTTTAGCTTAACTGCATTCAAAGTTAAAAAGACTGTCAGGAAAATTAAAGTTTTCTGGATAAGCGTCAGGACAGTAAATGTCCAGAAGTATGTGGTAGACTTGTAGTTCTCGAGACCGGTCTCGGTCTCAAGACCACTTTTCCGTGTTCTTGGTCTTGTCACGGCCTCGACAGTCTTTGGTCTTGGTCTTGTCACGGCCTCGACAGTCTTTGGTCTCGGTCTTGTCTCGGTCTCGGGCCTCTCGGTCTCACAATGTCTCGGACTGGCCGAGCGGTTTCGGAGGGATTTGTAACCTATAATATCCAGACAGGCACATTTTTTTTTTTCCATATCATTATGCGTCCCCTTCAAGATCAGATTTACTTTGTGACACAGACGGCGTTGGCGCTCGTCCTCTCTCACTCCTCTTTAGACTTTTTCTGAGGTGCAGGGTGTTGGAGGCTTGTTATTTTGTTAGATTTAGGATTATAGTCATGTCAGTCCTTAACAGCACTCAAGAGTCAATCCTCAAATACTGTAGAAAATCGGTCATGCAATTGCTACACATATTTGATTTTTAGCCAATTGATGAAAACATTTATAGTGAGTTCACACACAAGACATGCACTGTCTCTGTATTATTGTGCCTGTAGCTGAAATAATACAATCTCATATTTATACTAAGCAGCTGAACCCAGTATGGTGCTTAGGTTCTACAACTCATGCAAAATGGCAAAAAAATAGTCTTTTTTTGGTCTCGGTCTCGAGCTGAACTAGTCTTGGTCTTGATTCTCTCTGGTCTTGGTAGTGTCTTGGTCTCGATTTAGGCGGTCTTGACTACAAGTCTAGTATGTGGACACCAGAACAATACATCTTCAGGCTGTACAGTCTGTACTCCCCTGGGAGGAGTACAAAAAAAACCCTTCCATCAACAGATTGGCTCAAATGAATTCAATATCAGGCAAAATGGTTGAAGGAAAAACAAAACGCCTGATTATCAGCCCAATCAAAAATCAACTTTCACACTCATCTTTTCCTTTTGTGTTGATTCAAGAAAGCCACATGAAACGTTTATTTAACATTTTGAGTTATTCTCTGTGACGTTTGATTGACAGGAAACGCTCCTGTGCTGGGGAGGAAGAGGAAGCGGAAACCCACTCAGAAGATCTTGGAGTACTGTCTGGAGGCCGAGGCTTCGACCGGCCCCAAGAAGAAGGTACAGCATGAGGTTCTGTGTGTGTGTGTGTGTGTGTGTGTGTGTGTGTGTGTGTGTGTGTGTGTGTGTGTGTGTGTGTGTGTGTGTGTGTGTGTGTGTGTGTGTGTGTGTGTGTGTGTGTGTTAATTTATACAGTTTATACAGTAGTTTACAATCCAATGCATTCCAACACACCAGCTACACTCTACTGTTTATGTTTTTGGCCATTTTTGGCCACTTAGTGGTTGTAATGTTTTCATATATTAAATGTATGTGGTTTGTCTTGTTTTGTTTTGTTTTTGCTTGTTGGATGAACCTTGTACATAATTGTATTTGTATTTATTTATCTTTGTCAGGCCTTTGTTATGTTGTTATTGTGATACATGTTGGGACCCTTGAAAACGAGATGCTACATCTCAAGGGGTTTTATCCTAATAAACAAACTTGAACACAACAACAAAACAGAAATTCTGAAGAACACAGATAAATAATTTATACTTTAAAGTCTTGAATATGAAAATGACACTGAGCAGGAAACAGTCTACAAAACGTGCAGCTCGCTGCCCTTTGTAATTAATGTTAATGAATGTTATCGATTTAGCTGAGATTACTCTGAAGGTCAAAGCAAATCTGAGCTGTGACGTTTAATAATTACACGTGTTGTTAATCGTGGACATCGTCATAAAGTTCATTATTAAGATATTGCTATATGAGTCAAATAGGGCTGATTTGCTGGACCTCAATGATTGTTCAGTTTATTATTTTTGATGTGTGTTTTACAATGTTAACTTTTATTTATCTGGTTTAGATATTGTATTTTATAAATCAAAAGTTGCTTAACAGAGAGCAACTGTGTTCATCTTCAAATTATACTCTCAGAAATCAACAAAAACAATAAAAACATCACCGATGACACCTAGATTGTGGTCCAGCTGCAGCTCATGGAGCTTCTTAAAAAGCTCTTGAGCTTAAGAAGGTCCGTGAAACAGATTTTTTTAGTCTCACCAACCTTTTAAGGGAGAGGGGTTGCATTCAGCTAATGAACAAAGCAAAACATAACGTACTTCCAGTCTGCAACAGTGTTCAGATAACATGGAACACAGGACAGGATGGCTTGTTGCACAGACCCTCAGTGAAAAGGAGGTCAAGTTGAGGAGCCGATGTTGGTCAGGAGCAGCGAAGATGAGAAAAAGAAGGTTGTTGTCTCCAGTGTAACGACTGTCTCGTGTCAGGAGGATGTTTTAATGCTGCCAGTTTGACATGAACAGTTTTTGATCATGTTTCTCTTGTCACAGGTCAAAACACTGAAGAACAATTCACATCCCGCCCCTCAATCAGGTTGGTGTATCATCTTACAGCAGCATTTATTATACTGTTGAGTAATTCACCATGACCATGTGCCTTACTTTTATTTCACTGTGACACATCCTGTGTCCTGATTTTAGAAAATTAAAGGAAAATTCAGTTGGATTTCCAGTCAGAAACATGGCTAAGAAACAATATGATTTAAAATGACCCAGAATCTAAGAGAATTAAATAATTTAGACTTCTGTGCAGTGCTGAGGCTTCACTTTGTTGTCTGGCCTGAGGTTTTATTCCAGCGTCTTTCTTACTCACAGATTCTGCTGCACCACCTTTAAAGTCAAAGAGTAAGCAGCTCACAGCGTCCAGCTCCACACCGACACCACCACCAGAGGTTTCCACCTCCGCCCCGGCGCCCCCCGTCCAGCCCGACCCTCCTCCCAGCTCTCCTGCAGCCTCCACGCCTTCGCCGGCCCCACCCGAACCCGAGCAGGTGGAGAAAGCTTCAGCAGACAGAGATCCTCCTGAAGCAGAGAACAATAAACCTGAAGAGGTCAAAAAGGACACAGCAGATTCAGAGGTGGGCCATCTTTGCTTTTTCTGCAAATGCTCAAGATGATTTTTTCCGCCTCTTTTACTTTGTAAAATTTGATATCAGGACCCATATTTATCAGCCCCATCAGGAGAGGAAATACGTCTCTAATTGGCCAAAAATGTGCATAATTTTGTACGACTGGAAGTAAAAGCAGTTTATCAGCCCTCTGAACTGAGGGAATAAGTCCTACATCAGCCAATATTTGTGTCCAAACCTGTCAGGAGCCACCAGAAGATGGCGTTCAAACAAAGATAAAGTGTAGAAGAAAAGACGTGTTGATGACTAATCAGCTTATTAAAATATAACTTTAATTTAGGGACAATGCTGATTTGAAACAGCCAAGATTCCTTTACAAGCAATAGTTTTTTCATCAATAAATCAAACTGAGAGGGGTCCTACAGCTCCGGAGGCCATGATGGGAAGCTGCTAATAAACAAGCTCGTATGAAATCACCAGTTGTGGAGCTATATTGAAGACAAACCATGGATGGTCACACAGCTGAATCAGATCAGCTCATATTTTAAATTCTACACATTTATGGCTAAAGTCACAAGTGTCTCTCCTGTACAGCTGTTATTAACCATTGTTTTCATTGTCCATTCTCTTCTTGATTTAATGATTAGTTGTTTGAAATGGTGAAAATGTTTGATCAGTGTTTCCCAAAGCCCAAGGTGACATCTGCAAATGACTTGTTTTGTCCAAACCCCAAAAATACTCAACTTCCTGTCTCAGAGGAGCTGCAGGAAATATTCACGTTTAAGACGCTGGAAGCAAATAAATCTGAAAATGTTTTCCTTAGAAAAAAAAAAGTTACTCAAACAGATTAATCACGGCGGCTGTGGCTCAGGGGCAGAGCCAGCGTCTTGTTATCGGAAGGTCGCTGGTTCGATTCCCCTGGTCTGCATGTTGAAGTGTCCTTGGGCAAGATACTGAACCCCAAACTGCTCCTGATGTGCTGGTCGGCTCCTCGCATGGCAGCCGCCACCATCAGTGTGTGAATGTATGAATTACTGTAAGTCGCTGTGGACAAAAGCGTCTGCTAAACGCCCTAAATGTAAATGTCCAGCTAATCGATTAATCGGTGCAGCTTTATTTTCCAGTGTTTACTTGTGCCTGTTGTGGCTAATTTGTTAATATCACAGTCAGGTTTAGTGTTGATTCCTTTGGTTGCATATTTTTTGCACATAAAACTGTCACTCACAGTATTTGACTGATTAAAAAAGGAGTGATATTTTCTGAATTAGATTTAGTTTGTCTGATATCTGGAGCAGCAGCTGTCAGAGAGAAGCCTCCTGAATAACTCTCAGTCTCCTCTGAGGGAGGAAGCTTGATAATTACAGGCACAGGTCTGTTGACTTATTTCATCATGACGTCCTCCTTCATCCCTTCAGGGTGACCAGTCCAGCCTGGATCAGAGCTTCTCCTCCATGAAGGACGACTTGTCGCTGTGTGATGACCTACTTTCACCTTCGAGGAAGATCATCGGGGACCGAGGAGGCCCTGCCTCCATGAAGGAGAACATCTGCCAGGTGAGCTTCACTGGAGGCTCCAGTCTGCAGTCAGAGGAAGGTTTTCTGCATCCAGAAGCTTTATGAGCTTTCAAGATAACTTTATCTTCAGGATGCTGAACTGCTGGTGACACTGTGGGTTTGTTACTGATTGAACTCCTCATGGGAATGTTGGAAACAGCCAACAGCCATGTTGTTATTTGTTGATGCAATATTAGAGATATTAAAACATTTTTCCAGACTGGCTTTCTCCTAAATTGATAATTCTTCCTTTTCATTGTGTTTTTGGTAATTCTTCCTTTGCTTGTTTTCTGACTGTATATTGTTATTAATCATGTCGTCACCACATCAGGTGTGTTACAGTCGGCTGTGTGTGTGGTTGCAGGTGTGTGAGAAGACGGGGGAGCTGCTGCTGTGTGAGGGTCAGTGCTGTGGAGCCTTCCACCTGGCCTGCATCTCTCTGGCCGAGGCGCCCAAAGGAAAGTTCATCTGTCCTGAGTGCAAATCAGGTGAGTCCGTTAATCTGCACTGTGAAAATAATCCAACTGGATTTAATGAATGAATACATGAAGTTGATTGATGCTAACTGTGGCCCAAAAGTCTTTTGTAAACACTTTTTACAAAAAAAACAACTATGCTTTTGATTATGTTATATTTATGATGCTGTTGAACGTCATCGTATTTATTATTATTGCTTGTATTATTTTATTTAAAGGTGCCATAGGCAGGAATGTGGCCAAAACGGTTACTACACTCAAATTCAAAATACTGCAGCGAGTCGTCTCCCCTCCAGACTCCAGGTTGCCAGTGCGGTTATCATAAATGAGGGACTCTAAGACACAATTCTTTTCTCTCAGTAAAGACCAAGATGTATTATAATTTGTGGTAACGTTAGCTGTTGACGAGGGAAGGACATATCAGATGGAATAACGTTATGCATGATATTTGACAGAACTGCCTCCCCTTTTATAACATTATATACGGTAGTTTATGGCGATATACATGCAAAGACCTAAAGAGGACTCGAATTTATCAGACGTAAGATTTCGTATTGTCCAGCCGCTGCTGTCAAACACGTCGACAGTGGGCGGCTGGACATCAACTGGACATCAGCAGGCTGGAGACCGGATGCCCGTACCAAGACAGTGCTAATGCTGCTAGCGTTAGCTGTGCTTCTAACGTTTGTTTCTGTGATCGAAATGAATAACGTTATTACTCGACAGTTCAAAGTATTCGAAATGTCCGAAACTTAGTCAGCCAAGCGTAACTTACCTGTCGAGGAGAAGAGTCGCCAATTCGGCATCCGTTCGCAAATTCCTCTCAGCCTTCAAACGTCTCCATCGTTCAGATTCTTCTCCTATATAGACCCTCGCTTTGCCTCTCTTTTTATCTTGTTGTTTTTGCGATTCATAACGAGCCCTTTTGGGTTTCGTTGCCTCCGCCATTGCAACTCAGTCGTAACTGGCAACCTCTGGTCGCACAGCAGCTGAGACTCTACTGACTGCACTGATTTGTAGACGGCGGTGGGCGGAGCCACGTGCAAAAACATGATGTCAAAACATCAACATGATTTGCGGTCTGCAAAAGATTATTTTTAATGGGAATATTTTGGCTGTGCTGCTGTTGTTGGTGAGTTCAGTATGTTATATGAACATTATTCCCGAGTCTCTGTGACATATTAGAATGATTTTATGGCCAGTTGCTTTAGATTTCTTGCCTATTGTACCTTTAAAGAGATATAAAGGTTGGTAGGTAAAGTCAGGGGGTGGTGGGTGTTCATGTCAGAAATGGATCCCTTGATTTAAGTAGAAATCCAGTCACAAGAGGTGATGCTGTGTACTTTTCCTCTCAGGCATCCACACCTGCTTCGTATGTAAGAAGCGCAGCGAGGACGTGCGGCGCTGTATGATTCCTGTCTGTGGGAAGTTCTACCACGGGGAGTGTATCGCCAACTTCGCCCCGACGGCGCCGGTGGCCCGAGGCTTCCGCTGCTCCATCCACGTCTGTCTCACCTGCTTCATCGCCAACCCCAACAGCTCCAGCATCGCTAAAGGTAAACCAGAGGACGCTCGGATGATTCCCGGGGTTACCTTTGTGCACCACCTTTGTTCTGACTGTCGTTCTGTGTTGACTGCAGGTCGTCTGGTACGATGCGTGCGCTGCCCGGTTGCCTATCACACGACGGACCTGTGCATGGCAGCGGGATGTGTTGTTCTCTCCAACAACAGCATCATCTGTCCCAACCACTTCACCCCACGCCGCGGTGTCAAGAACCACGAGCACGTCAACGTCAGCTGGTGCTTCGTCTGCACTGAAGGTACGACGTTAGGGACGTTTGGAATAACTTCAGCTAATGAACTTTCAGCCTCAATCTGACCTAAATCCAGTCACTTAATGTCTGACATTTTGGGAGCTATAACAATACATTTTTTTTATTTGATGGCTCCTTCCAAGGCACCCAAGGCCACCTTACATAGAATAAAAGCATAAAATAACAACATCACAGATTATTAAAACCAAACATTGACCTAAAAAAGAAGTGCTTATTTGCTCTCGTGTCATTTTTACAGCTCTGTTTTTGTACAATTAAACCAACAGAACAGATGTGTGTAATTAGTAGGCTTGAGAAATGCTGGTTGGAGGATCTCGTTACCATTGGACAGAGCAGAGCGAGCCGCTTCCCCCCCTTTTTCCACTCTTTCTGCTAAGCTAAGCTAAACAGCCGCTAGCTTTAGCTTCATATTTATGATACAGTCATGAAAGTGGTATCAAACTTTTAGTTCTCTAAAAGAAAAGTAATGAGCTAAAAGAGGCTGAAGGCATCCAGCCATCGTTCACTAACATGCTGTTCCTCCTCCTGCGCTCCAGGGGGCAGCCTGCTGTGCTGCGAGTCATGTCCTGCTGCGTTCCACCGCGAGTGTCTTAACATCGAAATGCCAAAAGGCAGCTGGTACTGCAACGACTGCAAGGCTGGGAAGAAACCTCGCGTCAAGGACATCCTGTGGGTGAAGGTTGGGCGCTACAGGTCAGTGCCTGCCCTCTGAGGACGGGTCAGTGTTCACATCAGAGCTTGGTGATAAAATAGTGCTGGGATGTTTGAGGCTATATGGAGATATCAATATAGATCTTGATCTGTTGAAATATCTTCAAGAGCACTTTATAATTTCTAGGACATGGGGCTGCATGATCGAATATCCCATAATTTGTGTTGTGACAATATCGTCGGGACGACTGTTGGTTCTTTCACCAAATATTATCTCAAGGAAATTGAATCTAATGCAACTGGATTTGGTTTTTGTCTTGAAGACGTTTCACCTCTCATCCGAGAGGCTTCATCAGTTCCTGCTCGCTTGACTAGGCTGAGACTAGTCCAACTAGCCGATGTGGAGGTCCAGCTATTTAACCTCTCAGGAGGCGGTCACAAGGCCACTGATTTAGTGCTTCGTGAGCACTAACAAAGTCGAAACCAGCTTTCCACCATCCCCAACGACCATACTAACAACTGTCGTTGGCAATAATGGAGCACATACGACCCATAGACATCAGTGGCCTTGTGCCCGCCTCCTGAGAGGTTAAATAGCTGGACCTCCACACCGGCTAGTTGGACTAGTCTCAGCCTAGTCAAGCGAGCAGGAACTGATGAAGCCTCTCGGATGAGGGGTGAAACGTCTTCAAGACAAAAACCAAATCCAGTTGCGTTCGATTCAATTTCCTTGAGATAACTATGACCTGGATGAATGAGAATATTCACAGGCTTCACCAAATATTAACACAATGAGATTCTTCATAAATAATCCTCAGTAATGTAGATATTGTGAGATAATAATATCCAAAATCTAAGACAAGTCTCATATCATGAGAACGATATGATATATGCCATAGATGATTTATATCGACTAAACAGATAATTAATCTCTTCCAATAATTAACAAACTTTCCCAAACCTCCAGCACAGACACAAACCAGGCAGACAGATACCTGGTCCGTCCCCAGATACTTCGATGTACAGTTCACCGTTGCTGTTCTGTTCCTCTCCTGCTCTGTAAAGGTGGTGGCCCGCAGAGGTCAGCCATCCCAAAACCATCCCGGAGAACATCCAGCGGATGAGGCACGATGTCGGCGAGTTCCCCGTTCACTTCTTCGGCTCCAACGACTACCTGTGGACCTACCAGGCCAGAGTCTTCCCTTACATGGACGTGGACGCCAACAGCAAAGAGAAGATGGGGAAAGGTGTTGATGCCACCTACAAGAAAGGTATCCAGCAAAGTCTTTCTACACCAGGACCATCACTTTTTAGTTTTGTTCAAACATGGGGGTGGAAGTTAGTATTCAAAGTGTAATGAAGTGTTTGAATTAAAAATGACAGTCTATTCATTCTGTTCAAACACACTTTCTTTGTAGAATTAGATTCCAGTCGCAGCTATGTAGGATTGTCACTAGCCGTTTTTATTCTGGGCAGTAAGCCACCAATCTGCCGTCCTTTTGGCGGCTCGCTCTGCAGATTTAGACAGAAGGCGGCAAACTGGTGGTCTGTTTTGTTTCCACCAGTTTTGCCCCTCGGAGGGTAACGTTACACTTATTTGCGCCTCCATTGCTGTAAATCCGAGGCGGCAATGTGGTGGCAAATGCTGAGATGGGCGGAGGTGTGGATGACGTGCACTGCTGCGCACCCACAGCCGGGAGTTTTAAAACCAGGAAACAGCTGATCACAGCAGTCAGTTCGTCACTTCATCCACCAAGATGAGCAGCTGGAAAGCCGCTGAGATCCGGGAGATGCTAGCGTCTCCTCGCTCTCTGTAGCTGTCTTGGTTGTCCGCTTGTTGTTGTAGCGGCGAGCTGATAGCGGTCGCTACTTTCAAACTAAAAGCCCCCCACTAAGAACCCAGTTCTAAACTCCGATGGGGTGCAATGTAAAGCTCTTATTTTGAAGACAAATTCGACCTGCTCTTCTTCACGCCCAACTTCCTGCTTCACGTCACGTCACATGTTGACGCCTACCAGAGGAGGAAAAGTGGAGGCTGTTTGGAAAAGGAGGAATATTACACCTCCCTTTTAGACAGACAAGGCGGCACATTGCAGCCTTTTCTATCTAAAAGGGGCTACTGATTGGCATTCAGCCCTTCAAAGACAACATTTTCACCGCAGCTTAAAGAACGTCCTGCTACAAAGGGAGGCATGCACCTGTATTAATGGATCAGTCTGCCAGCTCAGAACATCACACTTTTCATTTATATAATCACATTTACAAAAAATATACTGCGGCTGTAACACTACTATAGGAAATAACTTCATACTCATATTACAAATCTGCATTTACTTGGTGCCCCATGAAGACATTGTCACTTGCAGACCAACGCCTTTAGAAAGATGTTGAAGAAATCACCACTTTAGTTTAGTTCTAGTCATTAAGGAGGGTTTATTTCATAAAAAAAAAAAAACTCACTGAATCACTGTATTCAAATTCAGCGTTTTGTTTGTGGGTTTTTACTTTGATTCATTTTATTTTTTGCTGGTGATTCTGTCATAAAATATGACAGACGTTCGACAATTCATTCAAAAATCTCCATGTAAGGTTTGAACCTTTTCAAGAAATTACATTTGATAAAACTCTAGTTGTAGCACAGTTCACCTCAGAGTGCCAGCTGTCAGTTGGAGTGTCTCTGTTGGTCGTGTCTTCAGTTTCTAACTGCTTTGATGACTTGCCATTGCTGAGTTTTCACCACTGTTGATCTCCGTCTTCAGCTTTGGAGGAGGCGGCTGTTCGATTTCGTGAACTGCAGGCAGAGAAGGAGCTTCGGCAGCTCCAGGAGGACAGGAAGAACGACAGGAAGCCTCCTCCATACAAACACATAAAGGTGAGGGAGAAGAGCTGTGGCTTCGTTTGATTCGGACAGTGTTGTTTTAGTTAAAACATCTTTCTAGGGGCGCCATTTAGCTCAGGTGGTAGAGCAGCGTCCCATGTACAGAGGCTTTGTCCTCGCTGCAGTGGCCCCAGGTTCGAGTCCCGGCCTGGGGCCTTTGCTGCATGTCACTTAACCTCTCTCTCATCCTGTTTCCTGTCATGTTTTCAGCTGTTCTATCAATAAGGCCAAAAATATATACTTAAAAAAAAAAAAACATCTTTCTAGTTGAGTTTACATTTGGTGTTAGTGGCACTGCCTTGAGCTGGTTCACTTCATCAGCCAGATCAACACTAAACATTGTGGAGGAGAGTTCATGTTTCATTCCACCTCTCTGACTCATCTAGGTGAATCGACCAATAGGAAAGGTTCAGATCTTCACGGCCGACCTATCGGAGATCCCACGCTGTAACTGTAAGGCGACAGACGACAGCCCGTGTGGGATGGACTCAGAGTGCATCAACCGCATGCTGCTGTACGAATGTCACCCGCAGGTACAGAAACGCCTCCATCACACTCACACAATGTGTTAGAAACATTTTATAGATTCATAAAAGACTTGACTCCAACTTGACTCTGATCCTCTGAACTTCGCAGGTTTGCCCGGCGGGTGAGCGCTGCCTCAACCAGGCGTTCACCAAGCGTCAGTACAGCCAGGTGGAGATCTTCAGGACGCTGTCTCGAGGCTGGGGGCTCCGCTGTGTCCACGACATCAAGAAGGTAACTGCGCTGCTTCGCCAGTGTTACCGGCTGCTGCGTGGCTGGTGTTCAGTGGGACTGGATCGGGCTAATAATGGATGTTTCCCTCTCAGGGTCAGTTTGTGAGTGAGTACGTCGGGGAGGTGATCGATGAAGAGGAGTGCAGGTCGAGGATCAGACACGCCCAGGAGAACGACATCTGTAACTTCTACATGCTGACTCTGGACAAGGTACAGCTCAGTGTGTGTGTGTGTGTGTGTCTGTGTCTGTGTGTGTGTGTGTCTGTGTGTGTGTGTGTGTGTGTGTGTGTGTGTCTGTGTGTGTCTGTGTGTGTCTGTGTGTGTGTCTGTGTGTCCCAGGTCCATACTGCAGTTTGTACTGATCTAAAATCTCCTGTTGGTAGAACACTATGATGGCATTATTCATTCTTGTTTGGAAATAAATGAACTTTCAAAACAAGATTAACAGAAGTCAATGATCATGTATTACCATCATGTATTCAATCAATTCATGAATTGAATCTGGACAGCGAAAAAACTTCGAAAACAATCAGAATTCTGTTTTTTTGAGAGCAATAAAAAAATATGTAATATAATATGAATATGCTTTCCTGTGGGTAATAATGGAGTTTTGGTCCTGATCAGAAACGGACCTGTGGAAATCCTGCTGGAACCCTGCAGTCGTGGCTTGAGTCAGTGTGTTTTTGGGGTGTCCGTATGTACATGCGTGCAGTCAAAGAAATACGATACTAATGATATGATACAATATAATACGATACGGTACGATAGACATATGTTACGATACAATACGATATGATACGATCTAATATAATACATCACGATACGATATGATATGATACGATCTAATATAATACATCACGATACGATATATGATACGATCTAATATAATACATCACGATACAATACGATATGATACGATCTAATATAATACATCACGATACGATATATGATACGATCTAATATAATACATCACGATATGATATATGATACGATCTAATATAATACATCACGATACAATACGAAATGATACGATCTAATATAATACATCACGATACGATATGATACGATCTAATATAATACATCACGATACAATACGATATATATGATCTAATATAATACATCATGATACTAATATGATACGATCTAATATAATACATTACGATACGATCTAATATAATACATCACGATATGATATGATCTAATATTATACATCACGATACGATATGATATGATACGATCTAATATAATACATCACGATACGATACGATCTAATATAATACATCACGATACGATATGATATGATCTAATATAATATGATACAATACGATATGATACGATCTAATATAATACATCACGATACGATACGATCTAATATAATACATCAATACGATCTAATATAATACATCACGATACGATATATGATATGATCTAATATAATACATCACGATACGATCTAATATAATACATCACGATACAATACGATCTAATATAATACATCATGATACAATACGATCTAATATAATACATCACTAATATGAATACGATCTAATATAATACATCATGATACAATACGATATGATACGATCTAATATAATACATCACGATACGAATACGATCTAATATAATACATCACGATACCATATATGATACGATCTAATATAATACATCACGATACGATATGATATGATAGAAATATAGTAGGATACGATATGATACGATAGGGTATGATACAATATAATACAATACTGTATAAATATGATATGAAAGATTTATAATACGATACAATATGTATATGTATGTACAATATATACACTGAGACCACTGCCACTGGCTTAAAGGTTCAGTATGAGTCTCTGCCCACAAAGTGCTCAAAACGAATCACCTATTTGCCAGCTGAGTGACTTTTCTCCAGAACCAGACTTGATTTTGAGATGTCTGTTATCCACCAAAATACCACCAACAGTTTCCATCTCCTGCCTCATTTAAATAAAACTCCCGCAGCACCTTTCATGCCACGCTGGGCATGAAATGATCAAATGGGCATCACACTCAACTGTGCACACGTCGAACCACCTGAATGTCTTATTGGAGAGAGTTTGTGTGTTAGGATCGAATCATCGATGCGGGGCCGAAGGGGAACGAGGCTCGCTTCATGAACCACTGCTGCCAGCCCAACTGTGAGACGCAGAAGTGGACGGTGAGCGGAGACACCCGGGTGGGACTGTTTGCTCTCGTCGACGTCGCTGCAGGTACGCCGCTTCGCAAAAAACGAGGCTTCAACGGTCTGAATTAGTCCAAAGAAAAGTGTGTGTGTTCCAGTGTTGCTGCCTCCTTTCACTTGTGTGTGTGTGTGTGTGTGTGTGTGTTCAGGCACAGAGCTCACCTTCAACTACAACCTGGAGTGTCTGGGAAACGGGAAAACAGTCTGTAAATGTGGAGCACCAAACTGCAGCGGCTTCCTGGGCGTCAGGCCAAAGGTGAGGGGAGAGACACAAATATCGTTAAACGTCTGAGGTACACGTTAGGTCAGAACACTTCTCCAGAGGTCTTCACTAAATCACTTCCCTCCTCTCCAAACCAGAACAACCCTCCTCCATCCGACGACAAAGGTCGTAAGCTGAAGAGGAGGGGCCACGGCAGGAGGAAGAAGAAGGTCGTGGTGACCAAAGAGCGAGAGGACGAGTGTTTCAGCTGCGGTGACGGAGGACAGATGGTTTCCTGTAAGAGGCCCGGCTGTCCCAAAGTTTACCACGCCGACTGTCTCAACCTCACCAAGAGGCCAGCAGGTCGGTGGCTCTGCATCCACACAGTAACCTGTTCTCATGAGGAAATCTGTCAAACCTGCACTATACTGAAAGTAATGTCAGTAGCTCATGTTATGGTTTTTGCCAACTTGGGATGTTTAGTCCAAGAGAGAAGAAGAGAAAAACACCTCAAAACACCTGTTGACATTATTTTGATCTATTCATTTCTCAATGGAAACACAAGTTTTCTGTTGACAAGCAGCTCCAGATGAGAGCAGAACCTGATGTGGCTCTGGGTGTTTACTCCTCCAGAAGGTCTGGCTCTGCAGCCGACTCTCCTCCAGAGCTCGCTGCTCTGAACAGCTGATTTTTCACAGATTCAAATTTGAAGGCAAAGTCAGATTGATTTGTCACACTTGCTTCTGTCTTTTCTCCTGACATTCTTGTTTGTGAATCCGTTGCAGGTCGCTGGGAATGTCCGTGGCACCAGTGTGATATATGTGGTAAGGATGCAGCGTCCTTCTGTGAGATGTGCCCCAGCTCCTACTGCAGCCAGCACCGCGAGGGCCTGCTCTTCATCTCCAAGCTGGACGGCAAGCTGTGCTGCAGCGAACACGACCCGTGTGGTCCTGACCCGCTGGAACCGGGGAGATCCGGGAATACACCCCCCAGTCTAGATCACTGCCCTCAGGTTTGGGGATGGCCATCATCCCCTCTGTTGCTTCTAACACTACCACCAGTGTGAACAAGACCACGAGGAGGGTCCAGGACATCAGCGCCGGCGCTGGGATGTGTGCTTCCGAGTCACTTCCTGCTTTCTCCATCCCGGTACCCATAACTATTCCTGTCTCCGCGCCCGCCGCCTCGCCTCCGCCCAGCAGCTCCGACGCTCCCAGCAGCCCGCACCTGTTTGACCTCCCGCACTACTCGCCGATCTCCTCTTACGAGGAGGAGAGGGACGAAGAGGAGGAGGAGCTGCTGGCGGAAGTGGAGGAGGAGTCGGTGGAAGAGGATCAGAAATCAGATGGTCACGAGGAGGACGGAGAGGCGGTGATGGAGGAGGAGGAGGGGGAATACCTTGAAGAGGAGGAGGAAGAGGAGGAGGAGGAGGAAGAAGAGGAGGAGGAGGAGGAAGAAGAGGAGGAAGAGGAAGAAGAGGAGGAAGAGGAGGAAGAAGAGGAGTGACACACAGTGGATTATAATTTACTCTAGAGAGGAGGCAGGTGGAAATGAACCGATCAGATTACAAGTAGCCCAGTCCGTCACTGGTTGAATCCAACAGGCGGAGGAACATTTAGGACAAAACTAAATCAACACATAAATAAATGAACTTCATAAATTAATAAATAAATATTACTACTGTATAGAGTCATATATACATAGATATTATTTATTTAGTATTTATTTAGTTTTGTCCTAGCCATCGCTCCCGGACTTCGGAACATACCTGCCGGAGAAAACAGTGACTTTGCACACGCTGGTGCTGACTGCACCTCGATATGAGACATCAAGACACATGAAATCAAAAGCAAAGAACTGCTACGTAGAACTTGGGTTTTGTATAAAACATATTTCACTCCGATATACTTGTTTTCGCACATTTTGCCCGATTTCACCTTCTGGTTTGTTTTCAGTCGTATTTAAGGTGTCGTGTATGTCAGTAGTTGGAGACGGTCGTTGTTTGTTCCCGTCAAGCTTCCTGTCAAGGTCGGATGAATACCACGAAGAATGGATTCGATTAGGTCACACTTCAGTCAAACGGTGGCCGTGCTTGCATCAATGAAATTCGTGATGGCTCTTGTACACAAGTCCCACAAAAGACATTAATTTATCCGTGAATACACCAGTTTTAGTTGGTTACATGTTTGGATGGAATCAGTTCTATAAATTGGGATTTTACTGGACACGAAGGTCCTTGCTTCCATTTACTCTCCGGTTCCTCCCGACTCCTAGATGGTGCTTCAACAGCTGAGTGCTTCATGATCAGATCATCTATGAAAATGTCCACGTGCCAGATGATTGGCTGCCTGGTGTAGCCTCACGATGAGTTCGCACGACATGCGAGAAAACTGTCACTGCAACCGGTCAAGTATGATGCAGTCGACAGGAGTTACATTTTGTTCATAAGAAGATTCAGATAGTTTGGGATTTAAGCTGCCAGTAACAAGGAAAAACTTGCTCTAGATTCTACCATTTCATGCCAAAAAGGAAGGATTTCAGACCGACCAGGATTCACTAAAGCTGTCTCGTAAAAAGGAGACGGGTTGGACGGCAGGTTTGAACACTCCTGAAGCTCATGTCCTCCATCTAACACTGGGCAGAACAGGAAGTCAGTGTTGCCCTCGAGATCGATGGAGGTCTGAATGCAGAGATAGCACTAAGTTTGTTCCAGTGTGTATTCTGTGCTCTGTAGTTATTATTTATATACAGTTCTGTGACGCACAAATGATGACGAGGGAGATTCCCTCTTCACCTTGACTCAAACAAAAGACTTCGATAGGATGTGAGACTTTTGAAACGACGGACTCCTGTCATGATGCTTGCACTTGCAGTACGTGTTCTACTTGTTTCGCTCTGTCTTCAAGCTTTATATCGTCCGTGTGTTATCTGCCAATGCCTTAGAGTGTATTTCTTTGGAGATATTTTTAAGGAATGGTTTGGCACCTGTGAGAGCCAAGTGTCCCTACTAATGCCTTTTTACAGTTGCCCAACAAGCAATGTTTCATTCCAGTGTAATTATGACCTGTTAGATCTCAACCATTGACCATAAAACAACTGCTATATAAATATATAAGAAAAAGAAGTTATGAAATAAGCTTTGTACCGGCCTCATTCTTTATTTCTTTTTTTGGTCCATTCATTTCCCTGCAAAGAAAGCATAGATCAAATGCTATCAAAGCTAACAGAACAGAGGCTAGCTAACGTTAGGAGTTTAGCTCTTGACAATTGTTAAAAACGTGTTTTTATTCCCTGAAATCCTGACCAATAAAGCCACTAGCTATAGCTGGGAGATGTGTGGTAGCTGAATGCCAACAAAACCATCGCTTTCTTCGTTGATGTTCACATTTTACTGTCCTGTACGTTCGCTAGTAAATACTCTTTTAGCCCAGAACACTGACAGAGAAGATTGCTAACATGCTACATGCTAATTAACTGCATATGTGGTTGTTGAATGCTAACCAAACAATCGTGTCCAGTAAAATCCAGAAACACATTTCAGCTTTTCAGAAGGAATGAAACGACATTTCTACAAGTTGTAGAAGCTAACAGAACAGACCAAGCTAACGTTAGCTCTTGTCAATTCTCAAACTCCTGTTTTTATTACTAGTAACTAGCTAGTGAAGTATAGCTGGGAGACGTGGGGTTGCTGAATGTTAACAAAGCCATTGTTTTCTTGGTTCATGTTCACATTTTACTGTCCTGTAAACGCCCTTTAATCATAGAACACTGACAGAGAGGACAGCGAGCATGCTAAATGCTAATTCACTGCAAATGGGGTCGTTGAACGCTAACCCTAACCAAACAATAATTTTCTTTTTTAACCAAAGGACAAAATTAAAGAAATAATTAGAAACAGATTTCATCTTTTTTTATAAAGAATGATGTAAGAAGTTGTACAAGAAGCTCATATGTGCACACAGTACGTAAAGCCTACAATTGCTAAACAAATCTGAGATGTGAGACGTTAACGGAATAAATAAGAATAAGAATAAATCTCCACCAGCTGATAATGAAACGGCAACATGCTGTGGTAAACTTTATTTTTCACGTTTCACAGCTTCAGCCAGAGACAGTACGAAGCCTTATAGATTCAGCCACGAGAAAGAAAAAAGCAAAGAAGGAGCCACAGAATGAACAGAAAAGTGAGGAAGATGTAAACGGAGCGCGGTCCAGAGAGGACGTGACAACACCTGAGACTCAGAGACTCACAGGTGAGGTTACGACGTCACTGTGTGTGTATAGATTTACATTAAGTGACACAAAGCTCACACACAAACAGAACATAGTTCAACTTGAGTGCAAAATAAATCAACAGTCACAAGCCAGACCGTCGGAGTGAATGTAAACATGTAGCAGTACATTCCCAGAGGAAGGTTACACACACAGGAACACAGAGCGCACAATGATGACGTCATCTTAACCCGTCATTTAACTCCCATCACCTGTAAAGGTTGTTGTTAATGAGGAGAAGTCTCGTGTAGTGATCGCTTCTTCACGTTGCACCAAAACTAAGAATGTTTTTCTTCACTTCTCATTTGCTCGCTATGACCTGATGGATTTGTTTGCAGCTGCATCAGGAGAAGACGGTGAGGAAAAAGGTTTTCTACGTCAAAATAAAAAAACAAACGGGTGAGTTGTCAGTAGATTATCACGTGTCAGAAATATCAGTGGTGTTGGAAGGTTTGGCTTGTCAAAAGTAAAAACTGCCTATATTTTTCTATTTCTACTAAAGTTTCCAAAGAATATTTTAACTTTCGGAGATTTATAGTTTGTTATTGTTAATACAGGATTCTGTGTGATTAACTAGCTGATGTATGTAACACCTCGTCATGGTCACACCGCTGAGGGAAAAGTTGTATGGCTACAATTATTTTATTATTCACGGTTCAGTACATGAATTCACTGACATTCATCTCACATTTTTGTCATTACTTCCCAGCCATTTCTAACACTCATTGTGTAGCATTATAACGAGTTTGTTAAATTGTCCTCGACCCTGATTGGCAACAGAAAATTGATGGATGGATGGATTGGCCAATTAAAAAATATCACTTATCAAAGTTCATGTAAGTTTTTGCTTAAATTGATTACAAGACTGTAGCTATGAGTAGTTCTAATGTTGGTTAAAAGTCTGATGGTGTGACTGAAGCTTCATGAAAAAAGATTAAAAAGCCTCGAGCAGGTCAAACTTCACTGTCGTAACAATCCCATGTTTAGTTTACAGGTGAGAGATGTTTCCCAGCTGAAGAAGCAAACTGCTGCCACACCAGAAATAGAAAAAATGATCGGTTAAAAATTTATAATTGTATTGTTATATCAAGTTTTTTTTTCATGTTATAATAATATAAATATTATATTTTCTTAACAAAACAAGTTTCTTGTCCCGTGATAAGTTTGTATGTCATGAAAATGTTAAAATATCTTGATATAACAATAACATTTTCATGTGAGAACATGATAGTGATCAGTTTTTCTTTTACTGGTGTGACAGCAATACACTTCTGAACCTAACCGCCCATAAACATGTGCACTTTTTTTTTTCAGAGGCCAGAGGAAGTACTTGGTATTTGAGCGATCTGAATGCAGTGTTTTTTAAGACTTCACAGGACATTCAGACAACCTGTAATATATCAAATGTTTGCTGATTTGATGTGGTATGTATTGATTTTCCAGCAGTGGCACAGCTCATCACGCTCAGTGTCTATAAATAAACACCAAGGCCAGACATGAAGGAAGCCTGTAACACAGGTGTCATCCTGACAGCGGTTTACAATATGAAGCACAGAGGATTCAACTGTGAAACACAGACGGTCACTTACAGTGACAGCTTTGCTGGTTTCAAGTTGGTTGTGAATATTCTCATTCATCCAGGTCATAGTTATCTCAAGGAAATTGAATCGAAAGCAACTGGATTTGGTTTTTGTCTTGAAGACGTTTCACCTACGTCTTCAAGACAAAAACCAAATCCAGTTGCTTTCGATTCAATTTCCTTGAGATGGTTTCAAGTTATTTTATTTGGCTTTCGGTATCATCCCATCTGGAGACACGAGCTCTAATTTCAAGGTTTCTTCCAAGGTGAGGGCAGATGGCAAGAACTGGAACTACTGAGATGAGAAACTTGAAACCAGTAAAAGTCAGCTGCAAGTGGAAGAAAAAAGCAATGCAGAGGTTTTTCAATACGCCACAAATTCAGCTCTGTCAAGATCTGTGATGATTTACAATTCACTTTACAATTTTATTTATATTGCCATTTTCTTTCACTCAAATGCAAAAAAAGCTCAGATATTATCCACAAGGGCAAAAAAAAATCACTTTAAAATTTGCGGTCTGTCAGAGCTTTGAAACATTCTTTAATTTTACAGAACAAACTTGTACTTTACAGCGGACTGTCTTTAAACAGCCCTCAATAAAAAATGTTGTGCATCAGAATGTGAACATACGGAACATCAACACGACACAGCAGCAGCGTGGAGGAAACTGAGAACGTGTCCGTTTTATTCCCCAGGTCGTCCAGGCAGCACAACTTAAAAGGCAATAAATTAGTGACTGGAGTCTTAAATACAGATGTGTGTAGAATATTATTCTGAGAACGCTGAGATTTGTACCAGGTTACAACATTCACCACGTTTTTTCCAGTGTTGGTGAAATCTGCAGTTTCTCAACATGACGAAGGGGAACTTTGCTCTTTGCTCGTCTTTCCAAGTCTGTCTTCGAAAGAACTGCTATAGTGAAGATTAAAAGAAAATTAAACAGTCGTATTTCTATGTGTACTTTGCATTTGTAACTACAAAATAGAAAATTTAGAGTCAAAATTTAGAAAATGGCTTCAGTTCTTTCTCTCAGTCAGCCGAGGCCATGAATCGTTATTATTACACACATCTTGGCATTTTGGTAACCGCCACCTTTAAATCAGCTTATTTTATTCTCTTTCGACAGAAACATAGCTTATGCAGCAAAAGATAACGTCTCAGATATATGTTGTATGTCCCGTCACTATGGATGTATTACAAGAACTGGATACTGGATTCTAGTGAGGCTTCATTTTCATCTGAATGTAAACTGCTCACTGAGTGCATCAACCCAGAAACAGAGACGGCGAGGCTGTGCACCCGAGACCATATTCACAGGGCGGCCATTGTCCTCTGATGTCATGCTCAGGGTGGGGAGCTCAAATAATCAAACCAACAGGATGATGTCGTGTGCAGAGAATCTGACAAATTGTTATTATTTCACAGATCCCCAACCAATCAGCAACCGATAAGACAACAGAAGGGGAAATTCTGGGGGAACATCGGCCATATTTCAAGGTAAAATAACATATTTCAAACAAATTCGCTACCGTTAGCATAGGTTGGCTAACGTTAAATAAATGAGTACAAGGTGTGCACTGACATTTGAATGTTAATTAACAGCTTCCATGTCGTATCATCGAACAGTATCAAACAGTAATGTTAGCAGGAAGTGGCTGAATGCTTCCGTTAGTTGCCCAACGGATGCTAATGGGATCAAATATGTTGTTCTACCTTGAAATACAGCCTGATATCCCTCTGAAGTTTACATTATCCATTGTCTTTTCATTTGCTGGTCAATCAAGAGGTGGTTGAATAATGACAATTTGTCAGATTTCCGACATCTAAGCTTCCCACCCTGAGGAAAATGGCTGCCATGTGAATATGTACTATGGCTGTCCATCGGACAGAACGGGGTTCCGTCCACGTTGTGTCGCCCTGCTCATTAGTGTTTCTCCTGCTGGCCCCGCTCACGCTGTTTCCACTTAGCTCACACACTTTACATCAGGATGGCTTAACGGACATGAAAATAGCTTTTCTTGACTTCTGGAAGGTTTTACAAATCTAAAACCTACATCGATTTAAAATTCCTTACACAAAGAGTTGTAACTATCAAGGTGTCACGTCAACAGTTCTATAGACGAGTCTTTTAAGTATTGTGCTCTGTGGGGAAACGCTTGTTGCAGTGCCACGAGTGGCCACTAGGGGAACAGTGGTGGCGCAGTATCCAGCTCCGCTAATACATCCATGGCTGTCACTTGGCAAAAGTGGTGGTATGTCTTGGTAAACGCTAAAGAGACACACAGTCCTGCTATTTCTACTATAAGGCCTTTTAAAGATCATTGGTATCATTTCATTCGTGTTTCTTTTTAACAAGAATTCATTTCAATTAGCATTTAGCACGCCAGGGACCACAGGAGTGTTTTGTCTGACAGATGACACTCTGCTAAGCGTCGCTCCATCCCTGCAGGCGTCGTGGAGGCGGTGCAGGACGAGCAGGCGGGTTTCCACCACCAGGTTAAATAGAGTTGGAGGTAAACAAAAATGAACTTGTGTAAACAAACCATCCACCTTCCTGAAGCACTGCAGCTGCTACAACAAGAAAGAGCCTCGACCAAGTTCTGTCGGCCAGTCCGTGTTCAGTGGGATCCCTCTCAGCAACGAAGGTCGTCTTCTGACCACAGCACAGCTTCAGACTGTCTGACACCGCGGCTTTACGGATATGTTTACTTCCGTGGTCCAGAGGAACGGGGACCAGCTCAGAAGAGGGTAAAACTCAGGATAGAACTGGGTGAAAAGTGCGAGTGTTGGACTGTAGATCCCTCTCCACCCAGTGAGAGCAGAAGCAGATCCTCTTCGTCAAAGTCTTGCAGCCCTCAGTTCTTTATGGCACAAAAGAAATAAACATATCCAACAAGGTGTAAGCAGTTCTGCCTGATTTCTCTTCTTGGATCCCAGCTGAGTTATCTGACACACATCCAGGTCTTCCTCCAGCCGAGGGGAGGCCACCACATCCGCTTCTCTTCCTCGTGCTCCACATCAGTTGTTATGGCAACAGGAGTAGAAATAGGAGTCTTTCTTCTGGCCCAAGTCGACGCCCGTTTCCTCAGCTGAAATGCAGAAAGAGACTTTAAAATGTATTCGGCAGCTTTGGGATCAGTTCAGGAGGTAAAAGTTCTCCAAACTTCATGACTTCATCACTTGTTGCATTTACCTGTCATATACTGGAAGGCGGTGCTGTTGTAATCCTCAGCAATTTTCTGGAACAACTCATCTGTTGAGAGGAAGGAGGAAGCCCGGCAGTTTACATCAGTTCATTTAGACAGAAAAATACCTGGTTCACAACACGCTCCAACTATGGAAATGTGATCATCAAGGCTATGACAGGGTGGAAGCTTTGTCGATTGGAGTCAATCAGAAGAAGATGCTCTCTGGAGAGAAGTGGCAGACTCTCAGTAGGTAAAACTACACACTGGTCACCTCTGAGCAGGAGCTGTGAGGGCTGTGATTACAGGCTCCTGCTGATTGGATCCCGTTGTGCTTCAATAAGCTCAGAGTCTGATGACTTGCCTGGCTGAAGAGTCCACACTGAGGTTATAATCACACAGTGATTTACTTTGTTAAATTGTCTCTTCCAGTTACAAGCACATCATGGGCTCTGAGTGGGGACAGACTCTTACATCTCGCTCTGACTTCCTGTCTTTTCTAGAGGAGGTCAAAGTCGTCTGATGTCTCAACTTGACATATGTCTTACATTTTTGCCCAGTTTCCTTTTTCACAACCATTGAAGGGTCACAGGATTTCCACCTGGGTATCGCAAGACTGGCAGCTCAGCAGGCGAAAGATGACTCCCTGCTGGGTCTGATCATCAGGGGAGTTTAAAATGTTTGTTTTTTTAACTAAAATGTGTTACTGAAGCAGGTGTTTGTTTCAGGAATAACTCAATATGTAGGTTGTGTGTGTGTAACATTAGTGAGTGTGCAGTAGAGAGACAAAGAGAGTGAGTATGAGCGTAGCAGTGCAGTCTGTGTACAGTTGAGGCTATTTGTCTAAACACTGCAGGCTCCTGTGTCTTACTGGCCTCCTGCTGAGTACAGTGAGGAGGGTAATCCATGGAGCTGGCCACGAGCTCCACCCTGACCGCAGTGTGACAAGCCTCTGGCTCACACTGAGCTGAATCTAAACGAGGTAAACCTGCTTAACGTAGACGTTTCACTTCAATTTAGTTTATTATTGTGACTGAAGTTTTTTGCATATTTCCATTCATCAGTGTCTCTCCTGAAGAGCTGACTGTACCTGCTCTGTTGGATTCCTGAGCTCTTTTCTACTGAAACACACTTTTATTTTCAGTATTCAACTGTATTCATTAAATCATTTCAGCACCCTGAGGTGAACACTCTTCCTCTTTCGGCAGCCCGTGGATGAGTCCAGCTGTGCAGCTGTGACTGCAGCCAGCCGCCCGGGTTAAATCTGTTCTGCAGATGACTGAAGGTGTGACTCACCCACGTTGTTTCCTGTTTTACTGGACGTCTCAAAATGCTGCGCACCAATCTCTGTGGAGCAAACCGAAACAGGTGAAATGTCAGTCAGGCGGAGGCAAAGAAAGACACGATAAGTTCAGTCTGTGTTGCAACTCCTGCAAATCACGCACACAGAGTGATGGTCAGATGAGGCCAGAGGGTTCAAGATGCTAACAAAAGCTTTGTTGATCTATCAATTCCACAGAATGAGCAGAAGCATAATCTCAGAAATGTCCATGTTAATCCTTTAACTTTGTTTTCAGGTTGACGGATTAACAGCTCAATGTTGCTACTGAAACCAATGAAAAGCCTTAAACTGGTTTCTTAACTTCTTAAGCTCTTCTCTGTGTGACACAGAGTGCTATTTTAATTCCTGTTTCATGATGGAAACCCAGCCAGGATGACTCAGCGTTTCTCAAGCACATCCCAGCAGTGTAACAAAAACTATCTGTCATAATACCAGAAACCAAATGAAGGGATGATTCAGTCAATTATAAATCAATTATAAATGATCAGTGAGGCAGAAGAGTAATTTCAAGGCATGTAGCATCTTTTTTTTTTTTTTTTAAAGCATGTTTTTTGGCCTTTATATGGCTTTATTGTAAGTACAGCTGAAGACATGACAGGAAACAGGACGAGAGAGAGGGGGAGTTACATGCATATAGCATCTTAACATCTAGCAACAGCCCCAAGTAAGATTTTCTTCTTCAAACTGTCTGGAGCCTTTTTTGAGTAAACTCCATTCATTCAAGTTATTAAGACTTTTCAAGACCTGTAGACTCGTTTGGGGTGTTTTACATGCGAAGATGTGCAGGAAAGATACTCAGGAGATCAACGTATAACTGGGTAAACGAAACAAAACACAGCCGAACGATATCTAAAAGCATCGCGTGTATAAGAGAAAATGACTCAGACAGCTCTGTTATCAGCTGTGGTTTAATCATCTTGTCAGATAAATTCCCAGTTGATGGGGTGAAACACGCCGTCAGTGAACCGTCTCACATCAAAACACAGCAGTGGACGTGCAGATGACAATCAGCTGACTGCCATCACACCACAACCTGTAGCACCGGGGCTGTCAGCAAACAGCTACACTCGCCTGACTCGCCCGCTACAGAGCCTGTTCATCCACTATGTGAGTGAAGAATAGAAAGGTCAAATATTGGAGCAACAAGTCTATCAATCCATTAACTGACCGACTGGAAAATACCAAGCAACTCTCTCGATGATGGATTTGTTTACACAACTTTTAAAGCAAAAATGCCATAAAACTCAGCTTCTCAAATGTAACATTCAATGATTCCTCTGTGAAACTAAACTAACCAACACATCTATCATTAATGAAACTAATCATCAGTTCCAGTTATAATACAAACACATAAAAACTGGCTCAAATCATTGAAAATAAAAGCATTTATCATTAATCAGATTTCTACCCACATCAGCCTGTTGAAGCATGAAGATAATCCTGTGATGATGCAGACATCTTAATGACGTCTGCATGACAGTGTGCTGATGTTCAGCACAGTGTGTAACTGATGCTGGACTTTAGTAACAGCTGACTTTTTCCATCAAACAAGCCTCTGGAGCTCATCAGCACGTTACAAGGGACGGATTATATTTACATGCACACATAGCAGCCATGAACAGTGAGACTGACTCGTTACCTTCAGCGAAGTCCTGAGCGTCGTGGTAGTCGATCTGGCGCACACTCCGATCCGCTTCAACCAGGTCGTTCTTGGTGCCGCACAGGTAGATCTTACAGTGCTGGACACACAACACAGACACACAAAAACAAAATACAACACAGGCTCAACATATGACTTTCAATTGTGTCATTTCAACTCGCTCACTGAGTCCACTTAGATCTAACTCTATACGAGGCACGCAGTTAGACTTCATGTTAACAAACGCATCATTTAAACTATTCAGTATTTTTGTTATCACAGTAATGAAACAGCTCAGTCATCCATGTTAAGTACTAAAAAACAAACTTGTCATATACTGTTGGGCTGAGTTTGGAGCCTTGATACTATTTTTGGATATCGACTGAAATGTGTCGGCTGGAATCAAATGTCTGATCAGATTCATAACCTTGTTTCCTCAATTACGCATCAGATATTTTCAAGTTATTATTATATTTATATCATTTCTTGCATAATGATAATAATAATTGCTCATCTTGAATTAAGTTGTGTTTAGACGACATTTAACATTTAGGTTTGGCTTTTTCTGGTAAAAATAATAAAACACCCTTCAGATATCTCGACCAAAACCTAGATATTCCAATGGCAAATGGTATTCAAACCCTGTCATATGTAAATAACCACCACTTTTGCTGCATGACCATGAAAGTGAGTGCACACAATATATATAGAGAGCGAAACAAAGAAATAAAGAGATCTTGTGCCTCACTTTTTACAGCTTCTTAGAAAAAGATGCGTTATGTAAGAATTGGCTAAACAAATATGGGGCAGCATATCACCAGAATAACCGCTAACTGCTGATAACTGTCGCTGCTGTTAGCTAGTTAGCTCGATTAGCAGTGTAGCCAGCGGTACTATAAGCTGGCTCAAGCATGCCCGGACTGGAAGCTGGCAGCAGCAGGGGAGTGTGTGGCCTTCAGGCTGGAGGCCAGTTAGCATGCTAACACTACAGACTGCTCAGGCATCATGTCAAAGTTCACATTCTGTTGATCATTTCAGTACATTTTGTATTCTTTTGAACACCAATTCCTACATATTGCACCTTTAACTGGGAAGAAGCTATATACTGACAGTGTTAACATTAAATCATAGAAGTTCTCTTACTTCCTCGCAGTTCTGCAGCTCCTTCACCCAGAAACGAGCTCGCTGGAAGCTGCTGCTGTCAGTCAGATCTGAAAGACAGAAATGACAAAACAAACACCTTTAGTCACTGTGTGTTTACAGATTTTCACTATTCCACAAACATTTCCACATTCTCCTTTGGATATATTCATATACACAACCATGCATTCATAGCACAAGAGGAGTAAAACAGACACTGGCATCCATAACATCAAACTATCAGCTCTCACTATCTCAGTCATTTTTCACAGATAACCCATCAAATCACTGCTTCGTGCAGGAAAACAAACCAACAATAAAGATGGAGGGTAAAAAAGAAAATGGCCCTGCTGACTTGAATAAAACATGACAGCAGTGTGAGTAATCCACCGGGAAATGCCATCAGCTATTTCCTCAAAGACAAAGTTCCCCAATGTGGGACAAAGAAGCAAGAGACGTGAGAACCATTCAGAAAAGCCTGCGAGCCTTAACCTGTGTGAGGACCAGTTCTCAGAGCTGTTCGCTGTGAGCAGATGGGGCTCAGTGTTCAAAACTCTCAGTCCAATCAAACTGAGATTGTTTTCATACCCTTCATCAGTTTCTTCCTGCTGCTGCTGCTCTGATCACCATCCTCTTCCGCTCTGGGACCAAAATGTTCTTCTTATCTTAACTCTCGTTTCTGATGCTTATCCATTTCTCCACTTGTTCATTTTCACAGGGACTCGGCTCACTTTAAACTTCCAGCTTCTGACGGAAATTATCGACAGATTAATCAACTAATGACAATTAGTTGCAGTCCTAATATGTGTAAAAATAATAACATCTGTTTTTTCAATTAGCTGAGCTGCTCAACAATCTTTCATCGTATCCTCCTGCAAACAGAGTCGTAACCCCGGGGGAGAAGGACTCCTGACTGAAATGTGTCAGTGAACCACATCTGCTGGTTTGACATAAATTATTGTAGATTTCTTTAAAAACTAAGGTTACTTTCTGGCAGTAAACTGTCCTGGAGTTATATAATGTATCATGCGTGATTTCATTTTATTCCCCCACAGTAACTGTTTTTGTTGACGCTAGTGACAGAGGGTGACAACGGGAGGGTTCGCCCTGTCATGTTTACACTCTTGTGTCTACAGTGGAGATGGTTTCACCAGATGACTGTAACGGGGCAACCTGCTTTAATTTGTCTTCACTATCAGCAATTTCTACCAGGATCACTTGAAGGAGAAACACACGCAGCCAAAGTAACCATTCACAGTTCTTCAGGTCTCCATGCAGCCGCTGGAACCCTGACATGGAGTTACATTTTTAACCTGTAGCCTGCGAGATCTCCATTGTGTCTGTTGCTGAAACACATGTGGTATCCTACGGTATGGCTGGCTGGATCAAGCTGTTGCACTCGGCGGACCTTGTTCTGAGCCGACAGAGTGCAGGACGACAGTGGGACGAGCAGAGGTGGACTCGGTGGACGGTGTTTCCCACATGTTGAACTTTTGATATGAGGATCCCAACCACATCTTCATCACCATCTTTGTTCCTGCTGTTCACATCCACCCTGACCCAGACTCTAAAGATATACTACATGTGTGAGTATATTTGTATATTAATAACTGTATAAATATGTTCTGTAATTTGTGTAGTATGAAGGTGTTTACAGACTTTCATCTTGTCATACAACCCTGTGTTGTATAATGACGAATACATGACCTGGTACATTGGATCTTAGGTCCAGGTTCTGTATTCGTAGAGGGATTTTGGGATCCTCCCATAAAAAGGACGTTTTTCTATTAAAAATATCCAATTTAACATCGTTTTGGACAAATATTATTAACTTATCTGTGTAAATAAAGTTGGAAAAGCAGGTAATAAAAAAAAAACTTCCTGAAGCTTAATGATGGAATCTGCTAAGTCGACCGAGAACTAATTAGAAACATCAGATCTGGCAAAAGTAATTTGCTTGGTTATGATCCTCTCACACTGAAGCTCTGGTAGAGAAAAACCTGGTAGCTGCAGTGGCTTTGTTGGCGTGAAAGACCAGAACAGAGGTTTAAACTGCTCAGACTGAGCAGAGTCCAGACTCCCTGCAAGCTTGAGAAAAGTCAGCTAAAATATGACTGTGAGCCAAAACCAGACACTGTTAGCAGCTCAGAAACAAGTTGACAGCATCTATTAAACAAAGTCAGTGATGCAGATCAGTGGCTCAATGTTCAGCTCCCCGCTGAAAACAGCACAAAAACTAACCTTTGTGTTTGTGCATTCAGTTCTGTATGAGGTAAAGTTCTTAATTAAACTTATTGATCACAGGATGAAATTCACAGCAGCAGCACAGCAAACGAACCACATGGTGTAAAGAACAGTGCAGACAAACAAAAGTAAACAAATCTGCTATTTTAAGCCTGCAAATGCAAACTGCAGGACGATGTGCAAAATCAACCATAAATCACCCAGCTGTTCTCCCCACACGGCTTTAAAGGGCTCAGTCACACCCAAAGCTCTCTGACAGGATGACCAGGAGCAGTGCAGACTTACCGTAGCAGACGATGGCGGCTCGGGCTCCTCTGTAGTAGATTCGGCTCATCGCTTCGTAGCGCTCTGATCCAGCTGTGTCCTGAGAGAGACAGAGGAAACTGAGGGTCATCGACAGTGAGAGTAGACAGGGTGAAATAATGAAGGACAGAAGAAACCACAAGGCTAACTGCTTCCTGCTCCAGTTTCTCCTCACTGCTTCAAATTTACAGTCCTTGTTTATCTCCCATACAAATATTTCATGTTTGGTCGAATGCATCCTTCATTATACTGCTGTATATTCATCTCTGGGTAGATTTTTGCTTCCTGGAGAAGAAGAGCTTCCTCCAGACAAACCGTCCTGCACTCTGCTGTCGCCTCATTCAACTGTTTTAAAGGCGTGTAGCTGTGGACGGCAGGAGCTGATGTGATGTGACTGGATATCAGGCTGCTATTGAGGCACATTGTCAGATCTCTCTGTAGCACACACATTCATAGCCAACTCACCCATATTCCCAGGGTAATCACTTTCTCTCCCACCTGGATGGGTTTGGCAACAAAAGCAGCACCGATAGTCTGTGAGGAAGAGAAGAAACAAGCTCAGGAAGGCATCAGTGCCTGCAGACTGTGGAGAATCTCAGTCTGAACATTGTTCCTTTATGTCGTCCTACTCCAACACGGAGCTTCTGCTGGAATCCTGAACTGCAGCTGATATTGCAGCAACAAATGTATTCCAACACATGATGCAGTTTTCTTCGGTTGAAGTATTAAAATCACAGGGAATGGAGAAATTGCTCCAAAGTTGAACTCTATTCATACTTGCTTCATGCAACTGTGAAGTCATAAAGATATCATGGTGTATGATTCTTTATCTGGACACAAGCGAGGCATGTCTGAACAGCTTCAACATTAATATGTACGATTTTAACAAAAATGCTTGTCTAATGCAGCATCTGCTTAAAGAAACATACCGAAACATCGTGTTTCTATCAGTGCTTTTATGCTTTAAGATGAGCACAGAGTCGAGCCTTATTAGCACGACCTCCCCGCGGCTAAAATATATAAATAACGCCTTTCATCCGGGCAGCAGGCGGGGAGGAGATCAGCAACGGGCTGATATGGAAATCAAAAGCAGAACAGATGACACTCACGTTCTGGTACGGGCCCACCAAGAAGCGATGATGAACGTATCTCTCCACCAGGCTGGTCTTCCCCACACTCTCCTTTCCCAGCATCACCACTTTGGCATCCACACGCATTGCACTCATAGTAAGTGGGTTCGGAGACCGCAGCAGAGCGAACAGGAGGCGGGGGATTAATGTACAAGGATGCTCAGTGTGCTGTTTGGAAAGAAGAGGACAGGATACACAACAAATGAGAGGCTGCAATACTGAATTAATACATATGATTTCCCCTTTTTGAGAAACTGAAAGTTATATTCATGCATTAAAAACATGACACTGTTTGTTTTTTTTTTAGAATAATAATAAACCTGACTTCACCACATTCTAAACTTTTCTGGGATTGCTTACAAATCTTTTTACTTCCTCTTGTCTATATCTGTAATATCTGTTCTGTCCACAGAAAACTCATGTATTTCTACACTCAAGCCACAGCTTAGTCTTTCTTTTCAAACTATAAATAAGGGCTGCCACAAAGGAGTACGCCAAAACTAAAAGCACTATAGCACCTAATACATCCGGTTAAGTCTTAAATATCTACATTCTGACCAACAGTAGAAAAACCCAAAGTATTCTCCCTATGAAGATATGAATATGGAAATACTTTTTTTTACTTGACAAATGACTAAAATAATATTAAATCCAATATCAAATGCACAAAAACAAAAGCACAAGTCAAAGCTAAGTATACATATATTTAAAGGTATTTGTATACTGTATAATATGTGTCGACTCATAGAGACCCAATATAAATCTCTTTCAAAACTGAATAAACAAGCTGTTCTCAGAGGAATATAAGGTCCAGAACACGGTTTGAAGCTAGGAAGGTGGCAGGGTCCGCCAAATACAAACAAAGTAAGACCGCATGAGACTGTGTTGTCCTTTGAGGTCACTTTGTTTATTCAGTTATAAAAACAAACACAGTTGGTTTATTTAGTTTGTTTAGGCATTAAAATAACAGTCAATGGAGATCTTTCTCTTCTGATTAAAATATATACCCCAGAACTACATAGTGCACCTTTAACAAGTAAAATATGTGCCTCCAAAATGGAAATACTCAAGTAAAGTACCTTTCTTGAGTAAATGCACTTAGTTATACTCCATCACTGCTGGATAATGACTACTAAAACATTGTAATCAAAATGATGACGATGATACTGTAAATGGGAGAGTAAAATATAAAACAGAAAGCATTAGCTTACAGTGAATTTTTTAAAAAATTAAATCTGTTTGACTTCAGTTTAACTTGTCGCACCTCAAGGTTCAACTTTTACAAGATGAAGCTACAATTAAGTGTTGTTGACCCGCAAAATGTTGTAACGTTACTATGTAAAACAACCTCTAAAATATCTCAAAATAAACGGTTTGTAAAATGAGCCATGTGTTGCTCAGTAACATGACAGAGCTAAAACAGCAGCCCCGCAGGAGCTAATCACGGTCAGAGATCTCAGCTAACCTAGCTAACTTCAGCACCATATACATACACTCAGAACTCACCTGGTAGCTAGCTCCTCTCAAAAAACACTCCTCAACATCTGATCTTCTCCAAGCGGTGACTAAACTGGGCTGTCATTGCGAACCTACAGAACCTGTTCTAAAAGTACAGACTGTCTCCGCCAAAGCGCTTGTCATCTCTGCGCTGCTTAGCACCGGCTGCTGTTCGGACACTGAGCGGCAGCTAGCTGCGGCAACGATAACAACACTGTTGCGCAACGCCTGAAATAAAGCGCCAGCCGTCGGTTAGCTAGATAAAATTACAGGAAGAGAAAGGAACCGGCCGACATCGTTTCTAGTTGAGGGGAGCTTTGTTTTCTGGGAAAAAATCCAGCTCGTATTTATGAGGGGAGAAAATCTCCATCTGAGCTTTGTTTGTTTGGGTGGGAACCAAAGAGGTGTCGGCGTCCGTTTCCAGAACACGGAAGTGCCCGAATTACGCGAGACAATCACCGGATGTAGGGGACCAATAACATTTTATGTGTCAGAGGTTGAACATGTTTTTGCTGATTGTTTCCATACTACTGACTTCTCTTGATTTACAGAAATATCTTTCAGCAGTGCTTGAAAAAGACGTCACTCTTAACAAAGGTTGATATTTTACTTCTCAACAAGATGAAATGTACATACATCATTTAATTATTATTTTAGTAAAATATTACATGCACAAAATGAAAAATTAAAATGACACTTTTAAAGTTACAGATTTGAAATCATGTTTGACTTCAACTGAAAAAACAGAAATTGGCAAAAACAATTAGACTATTTAGACATTTTAAATGTATTCTTTTTAATTAGCACTCCTCTAAAATCTAAATTGGGTTTTATTTTGTTATGTTTGTTGATGGTTGGTTGAAAATGGACTGGAATTTTGAACTTCAGATAAATATAAATGGAATATAGGAATATGAATTGTTTGCATGCATTTGAAGTTCTTGAATAAAGAAATGTGAATATTTTCCTGTTTCCTCAGTCTTTTACAGTTATAAACTGAATACTCCCCAGTATTACATTTTTTGGCAAGATACCTGTAATTCTATTTCCCTTTACATTGATGCTGAATTTTCCCTCTCATAAACTATATATATAAAAAAAATCTGAAATTTTGGCCTTTACAACAAATTTCTCAAATTTTTTTCCTAAACAGAAGAAGTACAATTTTAAAACCATATATCAAAAGTATCCTTCAAATGAATTAATTCAACGAGATTTAAATTAGAGGTAGACAGCTGTCACCCATGTGACACAAATGTAGAAACAACAGTGCACCTGTTTTATACTTTTGATGCAGTTCAGAACTTATGTAAATCTTTACATAATTGGATGACTTCAAAACCATCAATATATATATATATATTTCCCCCTTTAGAAATATTCAGCTGTGTGTAATTTGGAAGAACAAAACTAGGTCAATTATATTCAAAATATTGAATTTTTGAATTTCTGTCCAACAATATCGTGAATGTAACAAAATACTACATACATAGATTGTCAATTTGCAAAATCCAATAAATAAAAATGTATTGTTTGACCTCTTAAGTTACTTCTAAGCAAATCAATACAACATCATCAATTGGATCCTATTACTTGTAAAAAAAAAAAAAAAATAAATAAACAAAACATATTCATGAATAAAAATTTTCCAATCATAAATAGTCCTTTCAGAAGTTTGAAAATGAAGCCAAAAAATACATGGCCTACCCTATATAAGATCTTTATGAACTGATTTATTTCTATTTATTTCTGTGCAATGATCCCCTGGCATTTCCTTTTTTTTTTTGTGTATTTTAAACCTGTTGTTATTGTTGACATCCTGTTTGTTAACTGAGTGCTGTATTAATGAGTCCTAAAACCCAGATATCACTTAGCATTTCTGCACATCTGGTTCCCTTGTCTCAGGGTCAATGGGTTTTTTGAATGGGTTTTGGTTAAATGCCTGAAATAAAGTCTGTGGTTACCACAGGATTGAGATATTTACATATTTTGGTATACAACATAAAATACATCACTAAATTTCCCCCAATTCAATTCTAAAGCACTTACTTTTCTTAAAAACGGCGGTTGCTAACAAGTGGCTATATAAAAAAAGTTTTTTTATTCTTATTGTTTTGTCTTTTTTTCTCTTTAATGCCTGCTTTATTGCTTTTATTCTTTTTACTTGTAGTTAATCATATTGACTTTTAGCGTTCTTACATTTTCAGTTCTGCCCTCTTGTTTTAACTCGACGGATTGACTGTTGAGTGTTTATTCTGTAATATTGTCTTCCTGAGTTTCCTGCTTTTGCTGGATTGTCAAAGCACTTTGTAAACTCTGTCTTTAAAAGTGCAGTGTAAATAAAGTTTATCATTCTTATTGTTATTATTGGTAGCAGTAGAATGATCATAACTTTACATCTTGTAGTTTGATCAATTTATAGAAAATGTGTATAGTATCTGTATCATATCAATTTTAATTTTATTTTAATTTATGCTTCGAAATTTGTAAGAGTAGTGTTCATCTTGCTGAAGAAAATGTGTAATTATCATAAACTTGTGTTTGTCACAGAGTTTATTCTCGGCGATAATCCAAAATCCGAATTCAAAAATCCCACAGGCTTTTTGTCAGTGACCCAGGGTGACGCTAACTTCCGGGTTAGCCTACAAAATTACGTCATCCCTGCTGCGCCGCTCGGCTGCGACTGTGATTGGCTCGTGAGCCCTATCAGTCCCACCGACACCGTCCCAAACACACACACACGCACAGTCAGGCGCAGAGAGAACCCAACATGGCTGATGCGGAGGGAAGCGAGTTAACTTCTGGAGGGATTTTTCAGGAGATCTTCACCTCCCCGCTGAACCTGACGCTGCTCAGCCTCTGTCTCTTCCTCCTCTACAAGATCTTCCGCGGGGACAAACCTCCGGATCTGGGCGAGATGGAAAAACCGCTGCCTAAACTGAAAAAGAGGGATTTTACCATCGCAGACCTGAAGCCCTACGATGGACTGCAGGACCCGAGGATCCTCATGGCTGTCAACGGGAAAGTGTTCGACGTGACCCGGGGGAAGAAGTTCTACGGGCCAGGTAACGTTACCCGAGCTGTCCCAGGTGTGAACGACCTGCTCTGACGTAACCACACCGACGGCAGCTTCCGTGAAGTGGCCGACGGTTGGCGGTGAAATTTAGCTAAGTAACGGGAATCGTGTTTTGATTGACAGAATCAGTTCGTAGAATGTTCGGTGTTTGTTTAAGTAGACTTTTAGACCGCGAGCTAACGCCACGCCCCCTTCAGTTAGCTAGCTCAGATCTCGTTTCACAACAGAGGACCAGAGATCGTCTCGGAAATAAGTTGAGTTACTCCGCAGCAAAACTTTGCAGCCGCCATGTTTTTTCTGCTCGAGACGCATTTTTTCTGTTTCAGTGTTTGTTTGTTTTTTTTAATGATAACATTTGATTTGACGCAGAGGAATCATGTTTTTAATCAACATCCGTAGAGAGGTGTCAACAAAAAGTTTGGAAAATAGAGCCCTATTTTTTTTGTAGTTATTAGGTCAAAGGTGCACTAAGTAGTTTTGGGGATGGGATTTTAAGGAGAAAGATCTTTATTGACTGATTTTTATTTATTTTAACAAAGTCAAAATTTTCATGACAAAACAAACTGACTTTAAAGGAAAACATGATTTCATACTGTTTCACTTTGTTTGAATGTGGCGGACCCTGCCACCTTTCTAACGTCAAACAGTGTTCTGGACCTTATTTTCCTCTGAGAACAGCTTGTTTATTCAGTTTTGGAGAAAAATAAATATTTTTGACTGTCTTATTACCTCATTAATATTGTTGAGTTTGAATCTGTTCTCCAAACTACATAGTGCACCTTTAAAGAATAATACGCTTTTCCACCAAAATGAGTGTGTCTACACAGGTTTTTTTTAAATGCGTGTCAACCTGCACAAAATCACCTATTGACCCCACTTCCTGCAGGCAAGGCTGTGATTTTTATCTGAAGCTTTGTACATCACTGACATCATGTTACACATCACAAATATGCTGGAAACAGTTCTAACAGAGGACAACAATAGACAACAAAAGTGTCAGTAATATGGTGGATAAATTTTATTGAGCATCACGACAGGCGCTAAACTTTAAGTTAGCAGGCTTGGTCAGTGATCCAGGTATTTTCATAGTCAGGAGGTCGAGCTTTTTTGGCTTCATAACACCACTGAGCATCTCTCATAAGAATGAACGGGGCTCCACCTCCAACGCTGTGTCCACTGTGTCCAGTAGTAAAACGTCCTTGGATAGATGCATCCCAAATTCCTTCTTTATTTATGCTCCACCTCCGGATGTTGATAACGCGTCATCACTTCACATGGTGGAATTCAGCATGTACCTGGGTCTTACATTTAGATCGAAGCCGAGCCAACGGAGGAGATAAAACCTGGGTTTCCTGCAGAGTCAAGTGACCTGGGTGTAAATGCAGAATTTAGAATTCCCATTGCAAACAAAGGCCCAATCTGAGCAGGTTTGAGTGGGATTTGTGACCAGTGGAAAAGGCAGTACTAGAAGAATAAGTCAGTGTTGACTGATCCTTAATAGCTGGATAAGACAAGAAAAAGTAAAAAAAATCAAATCTGAGAAGCAGGATGATTTTCTTTTGGACGTTTTGCACAACAAATGACTGAAACAATAAATCAATTATCGAAATGGTTCCAGGCTTTTTGTTGTTGATGGACTAACTAATTTGCAGCTCTACATCACAGAAACAGACTGAAACAATACAAGCATAAAGCAAAACTCCTGTCAAACAACACGTTTTGTTCCCAGTCTCTTCAGTAACCCTGCTCGGATGCTCTCATTCCCCAGGTGGGAAGACGTCCAACTTCGACGTGTTCATGGGCTTTAAATCCATAATGTGGGAAAAATGTGGACGCTACAAAGCACATGTTATCAGCATGTTGTTAACCAACATTTTTGCTGTCTCCAAATAGTTGTTCTGACGTGAGGCGGTGTTCAGCTGAGTCTCAGGTCCCAGTCGGGAAGAATCAGGACAGGACGGGACGTCTTTAGGGTCCCAACAAGCAGCAGCACACATGGCAACAACTGAATTTAATGAAAAGGTCAAACTGATCTGAAAACTATACAGAGTTCACTCAGTGACTCAGACAAGTCCTCATCTCTTAAACAGGAATCTGCTCCGTCACGCCTCATTTCAGTTTCCTGGAAACAGACGCAGAGTTAGACCTCTCAGCTTTTATCTTATCTCAGATTGTAACCTCTGTTGCGTGTAACCTCTGGCCAACATGATTGCTCACTGTCATGCAAACTTTTTCAGCGCACTGAACACCCAGCCCTGAATCCAGAAGGCCTGCATGTTTTATTAAAGTAACTGAGCTGATTTAAAATGCCTCCGCAGGCAGTGAGTCTGGGTAACGAGGCCGAGTTCACACGTCAAGTTCCTGTGGCTCACTGATGAGTTTATGTTGGTTTGTCCCGGGTCAGGAATAAGATGTGTCATAATTTGGCTAAACAGACACTATTGTTTGTCAGATCAATTCATTTTTGGTTCAGATCTAGAATATCAAGAGGCGTTAAATGACCTTGCTGATCTTTCTCTGGGTTTGTATCTTTAGGAAACATGGATGCTGAGCTGAATACTAGAGGGGGAAAAAAATGTATTTCTGCAGTCGTTGCTAACTTAAATGACGCTCACCACGCGCTCTGTCTGTCTTTGACTTCTTGCAGAGGGGCCGTATGGAGTGTTTGCAGGCAGAGATGCGTCCAGAGGTCTCGCTACGTTCTGCCTTGAGAAGGAGGCCCTGAAGGACGAACACGACGACCTGTCCGACCTGAACGCCATGCAGCAGGAGAGCCTGTCTGAGTGGGAGACGCAGTTCACCTGTGAGTAGAGAGCGTCAAACTCTCAAACTAAACTTCCTGTAGTGAAAAAAATATCACCTAACATACTGTCAGAGCTGAAATGTAGTCAAATGACTTGGATTTTATCAAACCTGACAAATGGGATGCACATTTGTTGGACAGTTAATCAAAAAAAATGATTAGGTTTATCAATGTTTGAGTTATTACCAGCCCTAAATCCAGCAAAGTAGGTTTCGCAGAGGGCTGCTGGTGTTACTGAACAGATAAAATAAACAAGATATTTAACTTGATAAAAAATGATGTTACATGAACAAATTCCAGAAAAGTAAGAAAAAAAAAAAAAAGAAAAACCTTGAGAAGTCTCTTCTGGACGTCAGAGTCGTGCTTGTCCCTGAATCTCTGTCGGGGAATTCGTTTTTATCGAGGCTGTAAATAACTGACTCTTCTCTTCTCATTCCCAACATCACAGTTAAGTACGACTACATCGGCAAGCTGCTGAAGCCGGGAGAGGAGCCCACAGAGTACACAGACGACGAGGAGGGAAAAGACAAAAAAGCGGACTAGAAAACAGAGAGCGACCAACGAGGGGAAAACGATGGATGCCTTAATGTTTGTAATTCTGATGCCTGACGACTGTTTGGCATCCTAGTATTTTTTTGGGTCCATCGCAATCCTGGATTTTATACGCTGACTGAATCCCATGTATCCCTGTTGCTCTTGCCCGAAGGTTGGACGGCATTAACGGTTAACTGTGCTGCGTCGTGTTGTTAGAGTTTAGATCAGTTACTGCAGACCTGAAAGCGGACCGGGCCAACTCAAACGTTTCATGAAGCTCCTGGCAGTCGTGTGTCCCGTAGGAGTCTGAAGGAGGAGATCGGTGTTGATCAGCTGCGTCACATCGGTGCGGCTGCGAGCTCTTTTGTATCCTCTGTTCATATCGCTGCCGATCCATCGCAGGCTCTACACATTCCTGTCACCCAGGTTCCGCCTTGCTAGCATTGAAATAAATCACCTCAGGAAGCAGTTTCAGTTGAGATTAGCAAAAATATGGTGAGGGTCTTTCACAGAGGGCAGATTTGAAGTTAAATTACAAGAGCACGACTGATTAATTATAGGGGCCAATATCGATATTAGGGAGCAAAAGACTATCATGTTAATATATCCGCCGATCAACACACGTTCTCTGCAGTGATCCCTCAGACGCTCGTGGCAAAGATATGCATCTGATACAGGATATTTTACAGCCCAACGATGAACTTTATTGTCTAAAATGACATCAGTGCACTGAAAAAAAGTCAACTTCACCAGTTATGTGATAATTAGAAATGACCCCCAGATTCTTCTCTGCATTATATATTCAAGTATTTTTTAACCCAGGTCTTACCTCATGATTGCCTCCATTCTGACTGTGGGTCCCTCTGACTTTCCATCTGCCACCTCTGTTAAACAGATTCAGGACACACAGACTCAAAACACTAAACAAAAGAATTTGGATTTTTTACGGAAATCATGTTTCATTGATCATCTCATATGTTTTGCTTGAGTCTGACTGAAAGCCTGTTTGGTCAGCGGGCAGATTTCCCTGAAAACAGATCTCAGTGCCGTAGCTACAGAAGCTAATCCAGGGGACTGGTTCCTGTGATTACTTTAGTTTGACTCAGAAAGGAGCGTTTAAAATGTATTTGGAATCAGTAGGTGGTGAATGCAAAGTCAGTCTGACTCCACGTCAGGATGGACACAGTGATGAGACTAAGTTCAAGGCTGAAAAATGCTTCTGTAAGGCGTCTGTCTTCTCTTTAAACTCTAAGCGGATGATGACGTACACATGTTTAATCTTCCAACCCATCCAATGTATCTGCTGATCTGAGCTGTCTTGTCTGATTTCCAGTGATGATTTCTGTAGGGAGCCATCACACTTTAACTAATCCTCATATTGTGCAGCGTTCACAGATGTTTCTGCCATTGTAACATTGTTAAGCTCTCAGTGACAGTCAGGCTGTTGCATCCAGCAGAGTCTGCGGTGTTAGAAATTCAATTGACGCCAATTTTAAAAGCAGTTTATCTTGCATCAGTGCATACATTTAGCAAATATAGAAACCATTCTCTGTTATGAGGGTATGATAATGTTCTTTGCTTTAGATTTCCGGTAGATTTTGGACTGTGGGCAGTTGTATTGTTAGTGTTGATGACATGGTGCAGAGGACATGTGTCAGTATGTTCAAAGTAAATCAGATGGCTTCACTTCGAACACTATCCTGTAAGCTGCTGCCACTTAACTCCTGTTTTCAATTTTTTAGTAAATGTCATTTTCAAAAACGACTTTAATTTAAACCCCATTCAGCTAAGATGTTCTGTTTACATTATTTGTAACACTAATTCCAAGGACTCGCTGTTTTTCTGACTGTAAGAAATATACTAAAAGATCTGTTCATCATGTTTTTCTTAGCCACAGTCGTCGCTGTGAAAACTGGAGAGATCAGCCGTTTTCTGTAAAAACACACTCAATGAGGGAAGCTTTGTATGCCTGCACACACATAAACTAAATGTCATAATACTGTTATAATCCTTCAAATGATATTTTGATTTAATAAAGAAAATGACAGAAAATAATACTTGATGGTTTGTTTATGTCGATACCTTTTTATAAGATGTTCTGTGTACTGAAGATTAATGAAAATCACATGACATGTTGCAAATAAGAAATTATTAACACAATATTCTGTCATGACTGGACTGACTGATATATTTACATTTAGCCAAAAATAACTTGTTTCTTCAAGAGACATACAGTATACTTTGTGCTGAAATCAGTCAATCTTGAACTATTTTTAACTTAATGATGCTATTCAGTACCTTTCATTCCTCTAATGTATTGTTTTCTTGCCACCATGTTCCATGGTATCTGTAATAACTAGATATAATATTCATATAAACCATTCCAAAAATGTATAATTTCCCTACTCTTGTAGGCCCTTATTCTTCATAATAATACAATTATCAAATATCAAATATCTTATAGCGCTTTTCATGCTACTCAAAGACACTTAAAAAAGAAAAAAGAAATATCAGAGATTAAAACCAACACAGTAGAAACATGAAAAACATCAACAGCATCCTAAATTAAATGTTGATTCTGTGGTGAATAGTAAATGTAAATGACATAATTAAGAGTAGCTTATAATCTAGAGGTTTCAGGTTTTTATTTTATTTTACATTTGGAATTACACATATTAAAGCAATGCTTAAAAATGAGACGTAAACGTAATGCTGGTTGTCAGCCATTTTTTCTTCACAATTTCAATAATAGAAAAACCTTAAAGCAACATATTTAGTACATTTAGCTTGTGATTTAGTATTTGGATGACTTCAGTTGTTATTACCTCCTATATCATAAATGTTTTAGACCATTAAAGGTGCACTATGTCGTTTTAGGGAAGAAATTTTGATAAGAAGAGATATAACTGACATAACTAAGTTCATTTACTCAAGTACTGACTTAAGTATAAGTTTAAGGTATTAGTACTGTACTTTAGTATTTCCATTTTCCGCTACTTAAATCTACTCCACTACATTTTAGAGGCATATATTTTACTTGTTAAAGGTGCATCATGTTCTTTTAGGGAATACATTATAATGAGAAGAGAAAGATCTTCATCGACTGATTTGTTATGCCTAAACAAACTTAATTAACAAATGGACTTAAAGGACGACACAATTTCAGATTGTTTTCCTTTGTTTATCTTAAGCGGACCCTTGCACCTTTCTAGTTTCAAACACGGCTCTGGGGACCTTATTCTCCTCTGAGAACAGCTTGTTTATATGATCAATATTTTTGAGTTCGTAATATTACCCCGTTAATTTTGTAAACATTCAAATAGTTGGTTTGTCTTCTCCACAACTACATAGTGTCTCTGACGGAAGAAGAAAAAGATTTGTGTCAGAAGTGGGATTCGAACCCACGCCTCCATTCGGAGACCAGAAGTCCCGTTTCACCGGAAGGAGATAATCCTTGAGTCTGGCGCCTTAGACCACTCGGCCATCCTGACACGGTAAGCAACGTATCGGTCCAAATGTACAAATTATAGTCAATATCACAATTTGAGTAAGTGGTTTTATAAGTGTTGTATTAGTAACAGGGATAACTACTGATAGCTCTGTGCGTGTTTCACTTGACTGAAGTCAAAAAACTGTGTATTTCTCTCCCATTTTCACACTTTTCAACGTCTGGTTTACGTGTGCGCATGCTCACACCGGCCATCGTAACTTCCGCTGTGTCTACGTGCGGCGGCCATATTTTACACTTCCGTTCTTCAAGGGTATCTGAAGGCACCGGGCTAGTCAACATGTTCAGGTTCGCTAAAGCTGCAGTCAACCTCACCGGTAAGGAAACATGATACTCTTAAACATCCGAGTTGTATGTATGTATTAATGGCAAAAGCTAGGTTAATATCAGTCAGCTATACGTTTGACCGCCTGTCTTTGCTCTGTGACCGGGGTAAGCGTGCTAACATCAACAGCTTACTGCTAACCTGCTAACATTAGCTAACTCCTGTTAGAGTCGTGATGTGTCTCAAAATTATGTTATTTGTGCTATTAAATGCCCTGAAATATCTTCTGTAAGTTAAACTACTTTGTTTTAAGTTTCGAGATGAACAACTACTCCAAGTAGCCTTTTAACATTTATCGAGGTGACATTGTCCGAGCCACCGACCTGTGTAACTAACGTTAGCTATAGCGATGAGCTAATATTAACGCTATTGTATATTTTTCCTTTTCGAGTAGTTATGGTTGGATCTATTAGTTATTAAAAAGATAAAAGAGAGACTACGTATAACAGTCTAACCAATGCCCGTGAAATTCGACTGATAAAGTAAGGGCAAATGAGGACAGGCTTCTCATCTTACGAACTGTCTTCGAAACCATTTTGAAGAGATGTGGACTCAGTAATTAGCTTGTCCTGTTTGCAGACAGCACTTCAGTATAAGTATTCACAATTTCAGTTAATGGGCTGACATGATCAGTAACAAATAGGGCATTTTCTAAACTGTCCTAGGGCACTGTCCTAAACTGGTAGTATTGTTTTTTTGGTGACAAGCAATGCAATAACTTGCATAGACATCCATTTCCATCCGAACAAATCTGAGCACCAGTGTATTTCAAACCATTAAACCTGGTGGGTTTAGAGATCATTTAAACCAGCCCTTAAACATTTGTTGGTCACTTTCACATTAGTTGGTTCATTAAAAAGGGGGTCATAATAAAGGGATCATTTTAATTTATTATGTGACTTATAATGACGATTTTAATCATAATATCCTGCTTCCACCTCCACTGTAATTGTGCCTAATTGTTTTCAGTTATATTTTTTATTTAGTTTCTATAAACAGTACTGCTAAAGGCCACAAACAGCAAAGTGACACAGTTAGTCTTAATGCATTACATAAATGCCAGTCATAACCATGAAGACTCTGTTTCGTGTCTGTCCAGGTCAGGCCGGGAGGCAGGTGAGGCATGGATCCACTGCCCACCCTAACTTCCACACCAAGTATGGCAATGGTCTGTTGGCCAGTGGAGCTGTCTTCTGCGTGTCTGTGTGGGGATACGTAAGTAGCGCTTCCACATCACATTCATATAAGTATGGCCTGAACAAACAATAAAGTTGTTTTTTTCCGGGCACGCTGATGAAAACCTAGTTCATAGATGTATAAAATCTACTAGATATACTGAGGGCTGTAATACGTGTACAGAAAGATGGTGAAATGACACTTTGAATTCTGCTTGTCAACCGAAAGTGATTTTAGTGTGTGCTTATGCTTTTGTCATTCTTTATTCAGTTGTATAACACAGCAGGAATTATTTACCAAATTATGTTTATGAAACATTTGTCCCTCAACACATCTACTAACCACTGGGGGGCGAACTGAGACTGATATAACATTTTATCACAACTTCACAACTAGGTCCTAAAATTAGTTTTTATATGTATTTTCTGTCACTCAGTTTCAAACTTTGAAACAGATACTGTGGATTCTTAAGTCTTTGGCTTAATTCTGGTGTGACATTGGATTAAAAACTGAAAAATGTCTTTCTTGTTTTAGAGTCATGTATTAGAAGAAAGAGTGTGCCATTCCTTTTTTCTAAAAAAAAAAAAAATGTTTTCTGTCTTTGTGCAGGTGCTGACTCAGACTGGCATCACCTGGAATTTGTCACCTGTTGGGAAGATCATGCCCAAAGAGTGGAGAGAGCCTGAGTCTGAGGAGTGAAGAGCCACCATGACAGAACTGCATCCCACCTAATAATAAAACTTCTGGTTGTACAGATGAATAATGAATATCTGTGTGTTCAGACAGCGAATACCTGTGTTTATTCCAACATGTTACTTTGTTCAAATAAATTAAATGTGATTCTACTGACAACTGTTTGTTTTATGAGCTGGGTATTTTTTTCGCATACTGTACCATCTAATACCACAGCTGTCCCTTAAGCTGTCAGTGTGTTTCTAGTTCCCCAAGTTGACATATAACTGAAAGTCTAATTATATTTATGAATACACACATTTACTACAGCAAGTTAATGGAAACTTAAAAGCTGTATTTTTTTTTTTTTTGGCCTTGCAACTGCAGTGGAGGTAAATAGAAACTCTCAAAGTATCTTCAGATTGTACTCGAGTACAAAAAAATCAGGTGTGTACGTCACAGAACAGGCAGGAGCCATTTCCAATCGAATGCAAAGCTTTCCTCCTGCGGCAGCCAATCAGAAGCAGGGAGTGCGCTCCGCCCCGCCCCGCCACTGTTCCTGCGCGCTGCGTTAAGGTCACCGCTGTCATTCGGTAACTGAACAGCCGAAGGAAGCGGAGGAGACCCGGCAAGGAAGGTGCAGTCAAGAACCAGCAAAACAGCCAACATGTCTCTGTCTAACAAACTCACCCTGGACAAGGTGGACGTCAAGGGGAAGCGGGTCATTATGAGGTGAGCGTTTTTTACCTAGCTAACGCTGCTAGTCGTGAATAGGATTATTTGGCGTTAGCTAGGTAGCTAACTGACATTTTAGAGATGTTCTGGTCCACAAACCAAACCCTCGTGTGGACACAAGCTGCTTTATACTATAGTTGATGTGCAGAGGTAAAAGTGATGGTGAGGTGCGGTGTGTGAGTCAGCTCAGACCAGCGGGCAGAGGACAGGAAGTGAACTTGTTGGCTGTCACGTTTTCCATCCATGTTACGTGCCCGCGAGGAGATGCTGCATGGATGCATCATGCGACCCACCACATCCGAGATGAAGTCAGAGTCAGACCTGAACATTAAAATGCATCATCAGTGCAACAATTGAACATTTGATGGTGCTATGAAATTCAATACATATGTGAGATTGTTTTAATAATATAAGAAAGCTAATCAATCATCCAGGTATTATGGTTTTAATGTTTTTAGTCTTTAATGCTTCAAATTAAGGGCAAATTCACCATCCACCTGGCTCTAAGGGAAGTCTTCAAACTGCAGGAAGTGTAAGCAGGAAACATCAGAACTGGGCAGTCTCTCTTGCTTAACTACTTTAACAGTTCAAGATTTGGTTACTCATCAAAAAAGGAAATTATTACTCTAGTGTTAATCGAACTAATCGACTGATTCAGCACTAGTCGACAATCTGATTAAGTGCCTTGCTCGAAGGCAGTGCCATCCACACCGGTTTTAATCCCTTCCTATGTAATCCAAGTACAATCTCTTTACATGGAAGGATGTCCTGCTGCCTGGCTGAACAACCTAAAAAAAAATTTAAGAATAAAAATCTGCCTAATGTATCTGAAGCGCAGCACTGTCAGGTCATTTTTTACCGGATGGATATTTCTTCTGGTCATTGATGAAAGTGCACTTGAAACCGACACCCTCTGTAGAAAATGTCAAAGGGCCCTTTTGGTTTGCTCAGCCTGGTGATGCAATTACAGGCGGCATAGGACAAGGTTCACCGGGAGCAGCAGCCCCCCAGCTCACCCTGCTCAGTGTTAAAAGGTCACATTCATTCGGTATTCATTCGAGTTTTTCTCTGTGTAGAGACTAACAGGTAGATGAGAAGTCACCTCACACCCTGGGCCTGTCATAGCTTGTTGTGTGTTGTGTTTATATGATATTCCACACAGCTTCAGACAGAGTGCTTTGTGTGCAGGAGTGTCTGACTGGTGGGGAACTAGAATCATTAGCCATACAGGGTGCAGAAGTCCGTGCTACTCCCCTGATTGTGAGAGCTGCTGGTCCAGAATTAATAAGCAGGAAAGTGGGATGTTGCTGTAGAGACCCGGCAGTGCCTGACAGAAATCTGTCCAGCAGCCAGTTCCAGCAGAGGCCAAGAACTGACTTCTTAAAGAGCCATCACACATGCTTGCTTTTCTTCTTATCATAAAGCTCACAGCACCATCATTAACGACGGAAACGGTCTCATTGGTTGAGTTAAACTAAAAAAGATGGAGCCAAAGAAACACTTCTTTTTCAAAGAAGCTCTGGCAAATGACAAGAAAAGTGTAAAATAGCGTTTTAAAATCCTGCCTCTACCATCCTGCTACTAATTACAATACATTGGTAGTATAGTAAATAGAGCCAATAATACAAACAAGTGCAGCATCCACACACTCTGATAGTAGGTTCAGGAGGTATGAACCTTTAAAGTAGGTGTCTGATCTGCCAAAAAATACAGAGGAGAAGAAGAACAGGCATGGCGCGCTGTCGTCATGCTCATGATATCAAACTGCTGCACTTGGGTCAAATACGTGTTCACCAGTTTGCAAAACGGGTTCAGGAGGGAAGGAGTCTACAATAGATGTTATTAAGAGTTCCAGGCTGTTAAATCCTCCATCATTCCTCACAACACGGTAGCCTTGCTAATTAACTTATTTTTAAAAATAAAAAATGTGAAATGATCAGTTATCTTCCATCATCAAGGTTTAATTCCTCCAGTGAGCCTAAAGAGCAGCTCCTCCTCTGAGAAAAGCCTCCGTCCAGTTTCTTTTGTTCAGTGACTTGCAGATCCGCTGTGCAACAGATGGGGCGACATGAGAGCGGAAAACTACCGCAGTTGTTAGACGATTCTCTGTTTATTGGAACGGTTGAGCCTCTGAATTGCTGACAGCGGGGTTTCAGGCTCAGACAATGGATTGCTGTTATAAAGGCAGCGTGCGTGTGTGTGCAGGCTGATCATGTGTCTCAGTACATCAGGTCCTCAGACAGAGAGGAGGGAGGGGGTTACGTAACGGCCTGGAGTACGAGGGATGCAGCATGTTCTCGTGCAGCGCTGCACGGCTGCATATGCATCCAGCTCAGTGGGAGCGGCAGCACACTGATGCTGCCAGTGAAGTGGAAGAGTCTGAACATGTCTGACTGTGTATTGTATCGATGCCTATAATTCTACATGTAAAACAAAGCACTGCAGCAACAGGTTATGAAGAGATGGAAGGGGGGTATTTTTAGCATTGAAAAGGTAATATTTTCTCAATTTCTGTTCATTTATTTTTGTACAGATCTTCCAAAGTAAAAACATATTTCCTGACCACATCCTCCCATTAAAAAGGTTTCTTCTCCTGTCTTTGGATTGTGATCAGGAGCTGCAAATCATACAGTTTAGGAGTCATCAGAGTGGTCGAATGGAGCAAATCTTCATCATTCAAACCCTGCGTATTGTTGTCACTTTACCATGAGTAACATGTTTTCGTCGTGAGAAGGTTTCTTGAGATGTAGAGATAATTATTTCTTGATCACAACATGAGAGAGAGAGTGAAATCAAGGAAAAGTGTCCCAACATGGATGTGTGTCGACACATGTGTGGTCTGAATGTACTGTCCAGGTGCAGAAAGTATGCACTGGCTGTAATTTACATTTGTGTTTAAAAGCAAACAAAATAACATGTACATGTTGAGTTTATAGCTGAAGAACTGCAGGAATGTGGGAAGTCACAAAAAAGCTTCTGTAATGCATTGAACATCTCTTGGTCTATTTCTGTCTGATAATAAAGTTTTTTTTCTCTCAGGGTTGACTTCAACGTCCCGATGAAAGACAAGCATATCACAAACAACCAGAGGTAATGTCTGTCTAATCTGAAGCACGTTTTCTGCTCTTAACGTTCAAATCATTAAGTAAACTATTAATGTCTTCAATGAAATCAACTTTGTCCTTTCACAAACAAAACTACCATCATGTTCTTGAGTTGGTTGGATAAAAGGTGTACGGATTGATGGATTTACTTTTGGGTTTGATTATTAGGGTCAAGGCGGCCGTTCCCAGCATCAAACACTGCCTGGACCACGGGGCCAAGTCCGTCGTGCTGATGAGCCATCTGGGCCGTCCTGACGGAAACTTTGTGCCTGAGAAATACTCCCTGGAGCCCGTCGCTGCCGAGCTCAAGACCCTGCTGGGAAAGTGAGTTGATGGACTGAATTACTGGATTCCCTTCTTTCAACACGATCAGGTTACTTCTTAAAGACTAGAAATCAAGTAACAACCCTTATAACTGGAATATTTATATGTATTTGTATGAGCTACCATTTAGCTTTCTAGTTCCATCCAACCCAAATTACTGCTATGATGTAAAAGTATTAAATCATATCAATGTTTCTTGGGATCAATATCTCCATCAGTGTCGCTTCTCATTGACTTTATTCTGTCGGGACTGTAAGAAAGCACTGCACACACATCCTCACTGGTCCTCTGTGACCCTGCAGGGACGTCACCTTCCTGAAGGACTGTGTGGGTGCAGAGGTGGAAGCTGCCTGCGCGAACCCCGCCGCCGGATCCGTCATCCTGCTGGAGAACCTCCGCTTCCACGTTGCCGAGGAGGGAAAAGGCAAGGACGCCTCTGGGAATAAGGTGAGTCTGCCCGCAGTCTGAGGGCGCAGTTAATGATGTTTGTTCTGCTCATGTCAAGTTACCAGTGAGAGTCAAAAATCAATTGTTCTCGTATCATGTAATTATTAGACTTAATCGGTCTCGGATCAATCGTTATTCAATTTTGGAATTATGGAACTGTAGCTCGTGGGTGGTTCTCCAGTCCATTTTGCTGTTGTTAGCGTCCTGGTCTCTGAGTCATCCATGTTTTGGGTCAGTGATTGGTGGTCATACTACTCAGCTGGGCCACTTTTTATCTGATCAGCTGGGTAAACACTGGTTTTAAAAACCCTCTGCAATCCAAAGCATGACAAACGCAACCGAGCCTTGAAACTGTCCAGATGACGTCAGCTGTTCTGGCTGTGAGAGAGAGAACAGCAGACTCTGCCTCGATTCTCGGTCACCTGAAGGAAAACGCACAGTCACTCCAGCTGCAGTATCCCTCTGAAACAGCTGTGTCACCATCTAATGACGTCATGGTCAGGAGTGGTGCAGAGACTGGCTGTGTCTGAAATCACCTCAGAGTTTCAGCCTGTGAGCTTCTCGTTCATTAGATGGTTTGATACAGCTTCAGATCCAGACTCAGCTCCTCAGACACTGTATGGCTGCTGGTCCTTCAGTGACCTGCTGACATTTATCCTGAAGGTCAGCAGGTTGTCCTGGCTGGACGTGTTGCTTTTCCTGTCCTGAGAGGCCTGGCTGGTATGTGCCCTGGTGGACTGGTTTATACTGTACCGCTCTACTGTATCAGACAGGAAACTCTATTTATAGTTCATCATACAAACCCTTCTCAGTGACAAAGTTGAAATAATCTCACTGGTTGAGTCAAACAGAACTTAGTAAATTTGTCCCAACTCCATAAGTATAAAATGCACCATAACAAATCCAAGTATCTTTCTAACACAGCAGTTATTATTCTGTAAGTGTGTAATCTGCCATGTGGACTGAGGGGAACATGTAGGCAGCAGCGAAGCCTGCAGCGCTCGTCTGACATTTGAGCGACACTGAAGAGCTCTCTAACCTTTTTCTGCCCTTCAGTCCCACAGTCTTGACCTCCGCCTGTTAAAGTGCAGCAGGAACCTGATCCACAATGACTGTCTGGTCATAAGGACACACATACTTGAACAAATGCACCTAAAGGAAGTTAGTGAGCGGACGTGGGAAGCTGGAGACGTTTCCTTTAACTTCCACTCTGCACTTAAACAACAGCTGCTGTGAACAGACGACTGTAAATGTGGCCTCAGAGATTTTAAGCTGCTTCTAAGCAACTAGAAGCAACTTCTGCTTTTGTTGCATCTTTGTCTTTAACATTGCTCTGAAAAAATGCTAGTGTGTATCCATCCCCCAAAAAACACCAGAAACACCTTAGTTTAGTGACAAAAAACCACTGAAACATGCTTTGAAGATAATGAAACTGATGCAGCAGCTGCTCACAACAGTGAAATAGATACATCAGCTGATGTCTGATTTTCTCCCAATAATGCTGTGAAATAGAATAGAAATATTGTTTTTTATTAATAAAAACTAAGCACTTTGAGGACTTTAAAAAGAATAAAAAAAGAACAATAAAGACCGTCCCTCGCTTAGAAACTGCAAAGTGTTTTCAGTCGTACATCAGTAGTTCCTCCAACGATAACTGATCGTGAAAAGGAAACACAGATTATAGTCTTTGCTCCACATGACTTCTGTCTTTCTGTTCGTCTCCGTCCTCCTCTTCTTCTCTCACCTCTCTCCTGTGTTTGTCTGTCCCTCAGACTAAGGCCTCCCAGGAGCAGATCGACTCCTTCAGGGCGTCTCTGTCCAAACTCGGAGACGTTTACGTCAACGATGCCTTCGGCACAGCTCACAGGGCCCACAGGTGAGCCTGCTGTCTGGATACAGTGGACATGAATGGAGGACAGCATCTGTGATGATGCATCAGAAATATCTGCTGGGTTTTGACTGGACTTTCTTTCCTCCTCTTCCTCTGCTCGTCTTTCCTCTGGTCTTTCTCCGTCTCTCTCCCAGCTCCATGGTGGGAGTGAATCTTCCTCAGAAGGCGGCTGGTTTCCTGATGAAGAAGGAGCTCGACTACTTCGCCATGGCACTGGAGAAGCCACAGAGGCCCTTCCTGGCCATCCTCGGAGGGTGAGAACTGTTCATTTCCCCTATTCATCAAGTTTGAACTTGAACCAGTAAACAGACCTGGGTCAAAACAATGCCAGGAACTGCATTTGCAGGGACGTGTAGCTTCAGGGACCGAAATATTTTACAATCCAGGAAAGTGGAGTTTAAATAACAGATTTTGGTGCTAAACAACTGCACAGAACTACTATGACACAGGGTTTTATGTCTCTGGAAAGTTTACACAACGAGAACTAGAGTGATGATTGTGAAGTAAACAGTGTAAATACAGTATTTACATTACAGTCATTTACCAGGAACTTTGCCGTTTAGTCGGAAGTTGAGCCTGGTTTGGCCTTTTTTTCTGGACATGCAGGACTAAAGTCAGTCTACAATGTGTTTTACATTGTGTACCTGGTTGGAGTGTGACTAAAATCTGCTTTATAGCACAAAATGAAACCAATTTCTTCTGACGATACCATTTGATTTGGAAACAAATCTACTGTCAGTGTCGTCCTCTCCCTCTCCCTCTCCTGCGGTTCAGGTGTCTTCACACAGCAGCTTCTCTTCAAAACACCCAGGTGACCATCCAGGAATAGAGACTATAAGCTCATTATGTAATCTGTGGTGTCACTGTATACTGCTCTCCTCAAGACACTCACTGCTCAGCTGTTAGCGCTCAGAGAGAGAGAGAGAGAGAGAAGAGATGAGAGATCACACAGTGTTAGCATGTTGGATAAACAGTTATATGTTCCTTTATTTATTAAAGCTCTTTCCCAGCATTATTACCTCAGAACTAGTTTTAGGGTTGTTTGGCTGATGTGGTTGAAAGTAAAGTCATGTCCAGTGATAACTGAGTTTAAAGGACAGCTAAGTGTAGTTCTGTTTCATCTACAAATACAGAGATCATGTAAACAAGGCATAAAACTCCAGGCAGGACTGAAGTGCTCACAGTGTATTTATTCAAATAGGAAGGAATTCAGCTAATAGCATCCTGTTTTATCAGATGTTTTTGTGTTTTATCATCTTGTTTTATCTATTTCTATAGCAGAAACGAGGGGTGGGAGAAAATATCGATACAGCAATAAATGGTATCCCTATCAGTTGCCATAAGATTATTGATACACTGGCAATACACTTCTGTGAACTCAGTTTACACAGATTGAAATGAATTTAGTGAGGTATACTCGTATCCTTCTGTTAAACATTTGAGCATCAGAATTGTTCTGTTTTCTGGCCAGTCAGGGTTTGTTTTCTCTCATAGGAATGATGTGACATACAGACATGGATAAGTTGTAGTCAGGCACCGAGCCTGTGCACTCTGCTCTTTTCTTTGTACATTATTTCATCTTAGTTCATGTTAAACTTTGTGAAACTGAGGCCACTATGCAGTGAATAAACACATAATTCCTGCACTTTGCCCTCTAAGGGGTATTTACTATTCTTCAGTTCCATCTTGTGATCTATTATTAGATGATTGTCTTGCAGTGTATCAATAATGGTTTCTTTATTTCTTGATTTACTCTCCTAGCAGATACTACAACAACTCAATTCTCAATTATTTATAGATTTGTAATCAGTAATGTCAGAAATCAGAGCCAAAGAAGACGGTGAAGAGAAAAGTTTGAACATAATAACCGCATCAAACCGCTCCCACCTTCTACAGCTTCATGACATCATCATGAGCTGGAAGAGCTTCCTCCTGTGGTTCTGTGTGTCTGAGGTGCAGCAGGTGGTTTTACAGTTTCTTGTGTTGTGGCCTCACAGCTGAGTGAACACAGAGGAGACTCCGGCTGAGGCTGCTGTAACAGGCGCTCAGTTTAACCGAGCTGCCGGCGGCCACATGTGGGATTTGGCCTCGTGTCAGAGTCCATTTTAGCCTGAGTCCATTGTGCAACCGTCACCTGCAGTCAGCGTCGAGCGCTGCAGCCAATCACCTTCCTCTGGTCCACAAACACAGGATGGGACCATTAGTGTGTAATGATTAGACAGCAGTGAAGAGCAGATAAACCGTGTGTTTGACGACTGTAATTCTGTCTGAACGCTCAGAGATGTTTTCATTAGTGAGCTTATTTTATGAATATTGATTTTTGGTGGAAACTGTTGTTACTAACTGACAGAATGAATCAGTGTGAGTTCAGATAAAAAGGGGCTGGGTTAGTGGGGGTGTGTTGCTCCAGGAGCCAATCAGCTGCTGTTAAAAAGATCCTGGAAGTTCAATTTGAGTAACAGATGAAAGCTTTTGAACAGTTATCAGAGGTCAGGACCCGACATAACAGTTTATTATACTCTGAGACAAAGTTTAACCACTGTTTGATCTTTCATTGTGGCAGCTGTGGCCTTAATGGTGTAAAGCTTCAACAATTAATCAATCAAACGATTATACAAAGAATTATGATCTGAGACATCTTTAAAATCATTTCTCAGAAGGGATTTATATTTTTATTAATTTGAAATCTGATTTATTTATTTTTTGTCTCATTGCAATCCTGAAATGTTTAAATCCTGGTTCAGCCATGTAAAGCTGCTGTGTAACTGCTTTGATTAGCGCAGTTTAACTAAAGTTTATTGCTATTATTAATCGACATGATTCTAGTTCTAGCTTGTTAATTGTTAATTTTGACGGCTTTTCTTGTCTTATGTGATAGTAAACTCAGTATTTGGGTTTTGGTCTGTTGACCAACCCTAAATCAAATAAAATCCCAGCTCATACATTCTGTTGTAGCGATGAACCAGTTGAGTACTGACTGTCCATCTGTCTGGTTTTTTCCTCTCTGTATGTGTGTGTCTTATCTGTACTGATGTGTTCTGCCTCTCTGTCTGTTTCAGAGCGAAGGTGAAAGATAAGATCCAGCTGATCAACAACATGCTGGATCAGGTCAATGAGATGATCATTGGCGGCGGCATGGCCTTCACCTTCCTCAAAGTCCTCAACAACATGGAGGTGAGGACGACGACACAGAATGTCACTGTACAGCTCTACGATACACGTGAACCATAAGTTGTTATCCGGTGTGGTTTAATCAACATTTACATGAGATCACATGACAACGTATGTTTGGAAGGTCTGTGTTTTGGTTTACCAGGCGACAGCAGGCAACTTTTTTCACAAAAAGCTGTAAATGCACACTGTCCGCGACGTGCTTAGCACCAAACAGCTGAGAGAGCGAGGCAGCGACCAGCCGGTGAACATAGTGCAGCATTTAGCTGCAAGAGAGACACATCTTTTCCTCAGGACTCAGACTTTCATCCACACTAAATAGCAAGTTTTAGAACAAAAACACCTGAAAAGGTATTTAGAATGAGCCCATGTCAGGCAAAGAAAAACAAACCTGTATTAAATTTCAGGTGTTCCACAGTATCAGCGTCTTCAGCACTGAGGCAACCTGCTCTCACAGTCGAGCTGCTGGACCTGTGAAATTGTATTGCTTTGTTAGTCTGACAGAAGAGACTGAGAGTCACGCTCTCGACCCGAGACTGACTTCTGACAGGAAGATTAGAGAAGATAAGCTTTTTGTTTAAAGGGTCAGTTCACTCAAACTACAGATTTTCCTCATTTCTCAAACAAAGCTACTGCGTGAGGTGAAAGGGACAGGTACATGCCAATCTGTGAAGTTAGTTATTGTTTGTCACAGATACTGCTGCTGTTTTAACTGCAGACCTTCATGCCAAGCAGCTCATAGAGGTAATGTAGGTACGTTAATACACGCCTGATTGTAGCGTCAAGAATCCTGCTCCATCTCCAGGAAATATCATTGTATCTGAAATCCTTCGCAAATAAATGTCCATAAATCTGATTAAAAATCATAGAAGGAAGAGGGGCCTTACACCTCCAGAACCTGCCTGAGATCATCACAGTTTGAAGCTTTCTGAAGCATTAAAGTAACCCGGTGATAGTCGACGGTACATTCATGGGTACCTTTTTTAAACAGGAAGGTTCCTTTAAACACCAGCTGTAGCAGTAAGCATCAAGATCGTCCTCCTTCTCTGAGTGAAATCTAAACAAACAGATATGATGTGCATATTTTCAGCTTCAGCATGTCTTGCACTTTTTGAGAATTCATGGGTAGAAACAAACAGGAGCACCTAACAGGTAATTTAACACACTTTTAATGGTGGCAGTTATAAATAAAGGCTCCAGGGTAGAATTATGGTTCCTGTTTACATCCCCCAAAATTGGAACAGCCCTCTTGGAGTGTGATTATCTAGCAAACAGAAGTACAACGAAGAACAATAACAGAAGTGACTAAATGCATAAATACAAACCTTTTTTAAAATTGCACTAAAAATATTTTTGGCAGCTCACATACACTTTTTCTGTAGCAGAAAGTAAATCCTTAGTTCCTGTGAAAACCACAGACTCCATTCACCTCTGCTGTGTTGTGCTGGAGATTTAAACGTGCACAAATAAAACTAAATTATCTGCATGGTGAGATACTGCTGCAGTGTGGAAATCTGTTCTTTTGTGAAATTTGGGTGAACTGACCCTTTAAACAAAGACAAGTTGATTCAGATCTTTTTGTGAGAAGTCACATGTCTGTTATCAGCACGATTCTGAACCTCTTCTGTGACACGGACAAAACAAAGGAGTTTCAAAACTGTTTGAGCACCACCAACATTCAGTATTCCAGATTTCTAAAAGCTAACACGTCTGTTATTAATAAAAGAAGGCTCCTGTGAGAGTTGACATTTTATTGAAACGTTTTTCTGTCACTAAAGAATGTACGTAGCCTTGTTCAACCTAGAATTAGCCAACGCCTTGTAGACAATACCACCACTAACCACTGGTGGGTCTGTCTGCCTTTTCTCAGCTTGATTTTCAAACACAGACCATTTTTGGTGGTGTTGGGAAGGAACCTGTAAACATTTCAAATTTATAGTAAATTATCGAAAGAAACTCCTGAATCAACCACAGCACGATGTAAAACAATACAAAAGAAAATGGGGGAAACTTCTGCACATATGTTCTTCATTTTGGCTCTGACAAGATAATCTCACATGTGTCACCTCCATCATACCTCCTAACTGTTAAATAAGTCTGCTGTGTGTAGTTAATGTTTCTTTCCCTCTCTCCTCTCAGATCGGTAACTCCCTGTTTGACGAGGAGGGCGCCGGCATCGTCAAGGAGCTGATGGCCAAAGCAGAGAAGAACGGCGTCAAGATCACGCTGCCCGTCGACTTCGTCACTGCCGACAAGTTTGATGAGAACGCCAAAACCGGCACTGCAACCGTCGCTGCTGGCATCCCCGCCGGCTGGATGGTGAGAAGATTCATCTGAAACACTGACAGATGGTCCTCAGTCGTCCAGGCAGCTCACATTCAGGTTGAAATCTCCCTCTGTTACATTTTGTCTTGTGTTTCGTGGGTCATGTTCTCTGCAGGGTCTGGACTGTGGACCAGAGAGCTCTAAGGCCTACGCAGAAGCCGTGGGGAGGGCCAAGCAGATCGTGTGGAACGGCCCAGTCGGCGTGTTTGAGTGGGAACACTTCGCCAAAGGGACGAAGAGCCTGATGGACAAAGTAGTGGAGGTGACCAGCTCAGGCTGCGTCACCATTATCGGTAAGAAGGACAACAGAGGGGCTTCTGTGTCTCGTCTGTCTAGTCCTGTTAGTCAGTCTGTCAGAACGCTGTTAGCATGTTGGGATGCTAACACAGATTAGCTAATGATTTCCCTCCCAGTTTATGTGGTGTTGGGAAAAAACTGTTTGAATAAATCAGAGTTCAGTTTGAAATGACATAAATCAGCCACCCGAGAGAAGAACTACTGCTGATATCACACTTTAGCTGTCACCTCACCATGTTTTATAAAGAAGTCATCACATAAACAGGTTTTTCCCACTATGACCAGATTTGCTGACATAATATTTAATACTGTTTAATGCTGAAAACCACAGAAAATTAGAACTGTTGTTTTACAAAAAAGCCATCCTGTCGTTAGATTGCGACATGCTTTTAATGTTTAAAGTGAATCTCTTGTGTGTAGGTACAGGTGGGCTCCGTCACTGACAATAAACACTTCTAGAGCTGTGATTAGTGAATTAGAAGAAGAAATCTTAAAAGTGTTGATATTTTGTAATTTTTTTTACAAATAAAGATCTGTAGAATAGTTTCAGTCCTTACCCTTTAACAATTCTACCATTTTAAAGCTAGGAAATTACTGATAGAATTTGTCAAACTGGCTGCTGTCGTTTATTTTACTGCATCTCTCATTCAGACACAATCACAGCTCTGAAACAATCCAGAAGGTTTCTGTCTGAAAGACAGAGAGAGAGAGATGTGTTCTATTTTCCACTACCTTATTATTTTTGTAAATCATTTCTGATGACATTTGCAAGATTGTCAAACCTACTTTGTGTACCTGTAAGCCATCGCTGTTAACACAGCCTGATGACATTAACACATTGCTCAGTTAAGAAAAGACTCGTCATTGTACTTTAACAGGTCGTCTCTCCACTCTTTCTTACGAGGAAGCTTTAGTTTTAAACAGAGTCCAAAAACTCTCTGAAGCATTTATTGACCTCAAACCTCCGTACATTTTGGCGACATTAAACAAAATATCGTGTCACAACTGTCAGAACAAATATAACTTGAGCTGCTCAACCCTGCTGCCTTGCAAAGGTCTTTTAAAACGTTGTAACAACCCTTAAAGGTGAAATATACGACATTAACCGGAGACAGATCTCACTAGAGCGGCAGAAACAAATGAGCGCATCGTTGACTCAAAGTGAAAGGAAAGGAGGACCTAAACACACACTGGCAACCAAAACCAGGTCAAACTGTCTAAACGTGCAGTGCTGATCAAGTATGAATCGAGGTTCTGTCACAGCACAGCCTATTTCTCACCTCAAAGGTTTTCTAAAACATTTCCGGCGAGAGTTTCTCACCAGGCCGCCGTGTTGAAAAGGGAAAGCAATTAACAACTGTAAGGCTCACACAGAGGAGGTGTGACTTCATGACTCTGCCATGTTTTTATGGAGCAAATAGTTGTTTGCTGCTTTCTGAATGCTGAAAATGTCCCATATTTAACCTTTAAATGCTGTATGTCGGTTTGTGTCCAGGTGGGGGCGACACTGCCACCTGCTGCGCCAAGTGGAACACAGAGGACAAGGTCAGCCACGTGAGCACAGGGGGCGGAGCCAGCCTGGAGCTGCTGGAGGGTGAGCGACACGAACAAACAAACCAACTCGCATCATTTCATGTTTGTGTCCTGAAGCTGACGATGAGGCTGACTGTGTGTCTCTGTGTCCTCAGGTAAAGTCCTGCCCGGCGTGGACGCTCTGAGCAGCGTCTAAACCTCCCATCAGCCTGCTGGTGTGTGTCTGCGTGTGTGGAAGTGTGTATGTACCTGCTTGTGTGTGTGTGAGAGAGGTGTTACTTTACTCCTGAAACCTCCTCAGTGTGCACACACAGCCTCACCTGCCTCACCTGCCATTTCATCTCCTCTTCTGTCTTCGTTGTGAAGCTGTGACTCACGGGAGGATCGTAGCTTTCGCCCGCTGTCTGTAACAAGAAGAAGCCTTCTTCTGCCTTACTTTGAACACGCTGATGAACCTCATCAGGTCAAACTGCTGGGAATACAAGTCACGCTAATGAAGACAGAAAGCAGATCAAATGGCTTGTCGAGGCGGAGGCTGTCTTGTTTCTGCTCGGATGATGAATCTTCCTGCTGAGATACCACCGTGTGTCTGTGAACGTGTGTGTTGCGTCGTCACTTTTGCATAGCCACCCTGGTAACGTCACCGCACCGCCCTCATACAGTATATATATATTGAAACGGTTTATGTGATGTGTGCGTGTGCACCTAGACGTTACATTTTCTGTCTGTCCACACTGACTGTCGTCATCGGCTCTGGTCACTGAGCGGCTTCAGCCTGATCTGATCTGTTCAGGAGAATAAAATCGTCTCTGTGTAAAACCTTTTGTCTGACTGGTTCTTCTTGTCTGAATCAGACAGCAACACTGAATACAGTGGTGTCATAACACATCAGCCCAACGTACCTGACTTCACTGACCCGAGGAACCCACCCAGAACACACCCCTGACTGCCCGGCTGAACATGACCATTCCTCCCACAGTCCACAAAAACCTGTTCCCTCTCCTTCTTTATTCCAGTCTTTGTTTTTTTGTTTCATTTACTGTCGTTTTTAACACAAGACGGTAAAAACAGCACCCTTGGGTCCGTACAGTCAGGTACGATGCAGATGTTAAGGTTGTTCAGGGAGTCTGGATGTTCTGGACTGTGTTGATTTAGAAAGCCTCAACAATATTATAACTTAGGGTTCCCATGTGTCCTGGAAAACCTGGAAAATGTTTGACTAATTTTCCAGTCATGTTTCCATTTTTCATATGGAAAAGGAGAAAAAGGGACAAATGTCCTGGAAATGGTTAAGTTTTCCTGGAAAATAATTTCAGGGTTCCCATGCTCCCTGAAATTATTTTCCAGGGCTTTTCCAGGACATTTTCGCTGTCCTGGAAAATAATTTCAAGTAGTGGGAACCCTGTAACTGTATTCTCTATTTCTTATCCATTAGAAATAAAGGTGAAAATAACAAAAAAAAAAAAGAAACATTCGATACCTTATTATTAAAATATCTTTAGTTGTATATATATTTTAGTATACACACAGTATATATGGAGTATATTTGTGGCAGAGTGTATTTTACATCATGGTATTGGTGCAGTTGGTCTATTTCTTCCACAATTGCAGTATAAAATTGGCACAGGTCAGTAACAGCTGTACTGTCAGATGATCTGTTATCTTCCCCCTTCAGATGTAAAGCTCACCAACTCTCTAATCCTTTACATTCTGGCTCTATAAGCTCGTCTTTATCTCATTTGTTTGCTTGAATATTTGCCATCACACAACAGCATGTGTCCTGTCCTGATGCGTTCATTGTATATGTAGATGTATTTTTCACCACTAGGTGGCAGCTTCAGTTTCCATCACACTCCGGCTCCATGAGCATTTTTTATTCTTATTCTTATTATTATAATATCCACAGCTGCACATCACACATAGCAGAAATAAAGACACACTTGTACAGTTAGTTCAGAAACAAAGTAGAAGAGAGCAGGTTGTCTTCTGTTGTCAGTCGTGTCGTCGTCAGCCTTCCCCGTTTTCATTCACATAATCAGGCTCTGTTGGTGAAAAGATGATGCTTAATATTTCACTGTCAGGTAGTCGGCAGGTCTGGAAAAGTCTTAAAAGTCACTGAATTTACGCTCCTAAAACTCCAAAGAAGGTATTTAAAAGTCTTTCATTTAACTGACACTTTTTAAATATAATATAACAGCAAATCTTCACATGTTCAGGGGCTGGAGTCAGAACATTTTTACTGTAAAGAGGACGTTTATTAAAACAGCTGCTGATTAATTTTCCACAAATTGATGGTTAACTCCGTCCGTAGGTTCACTTCTGCTCAGGTGGGCTACGAAAACACTTCTGTTAGAGCAGAATAAGAAACAAAACCACAGAAAAAACAGCAGGTTTTGTTAAATATAGCTGTTAAAAAAGTCAGTTTCTCACCGTCACTCTCTTGCTGGTTCAGGAAATCAGTGTTCACGTAGTCGTCATCGTCTGTTCCATGAAACAACAGTTTGAGTTGAGCTTTAATGTTGGTTATTATTTTTCACATTCCTACGAGAAGCCTCTTGTTTCTAATCAGACGCAGAGACGGAGCTTACCCTCTGGTGAGATGTTTGCATAGACGCCGGGATCAGAATCTGTACAAACATGCAGAGGGCAAAACAATGAGCTTTGGATTCATTTTCTGGAGTTTATTTAAGGGTTCGATACAGAAGAAGATGGAAAAATGCTCACCAGACATCCTCTTTTTATTCTGTCCATCGTTTTCATACAGAGACACTGGGAGCGGATCTCTGAACAAAAACAAGAATATGAAACTTTTAGCCTTCTGTTCTTTTTATAAACAGATAAACAGATGATCAGCTGATAAAGTTTGACCTGATTTTAATTATTTTATGCACTGACATCGATCTAAACCTAAGACAAAACATAAATTGTGAGTTAAATTAGATTGTGTATATTATATTAATCCAAATGTACAATGTAGAATATGTAGAATATAATCAGTAGTGGAGTAGAAGATAGAAATACTCCAGACTGTGGACGCAGCTGATCAGTTGATTTCTATGAGAAATGACTGAAATCTGGTGATTTTTTTAAAAAGAAAATTAAATGAGTGTATTCTCAGTCTCTCAACGTCCGAACACAGAACTGAACTATTTGCACAAAAAGAACCTGAAGGGTCTGTTTCTAATGAGAAGGTGTGTGAGAGGAGCTGACATACTCACACATATGTGTGTTCCAGACTTCCTGTGTGAGCTGCAGCAGCACAGAGTGAAACAGGTCACATCAGGGTGCAGCAGTAATGTATTCAGAGGTACAGGAAAAAAAATGAGCTCAATTCAATGTGTTTATTGTGTATCAAGTGTAAACTTACCATCTCTGATGTTTCCATAGCCTGACTGGTTGTCAGCTGCAGCTGTGACACAAAGTGATTCAGCATTACATGTAAGTTTCAGTCAACACACACTTTTATTTTGCACATAACGATAATCATCTCGACTGTGACCTCACACAGACCAGGTCAAATGTTTGTCCACTAAAAAACACATATTACACCTATTTAAATCTCCATTCCTGTGTCTGCATTTGTCTATTTTTCTTTTCTATTTATATCTTTAGTATATCTTTTAATTATTGTTCGTATTGCTTTGTTGTTTTTGCACCTACAGACCACAGAAAATTCCTCGTATGTGAAAACTTACTTGGCAATAAAAGCGATTCTGGTTCTGATTATGATTCTGAAAACTCTTGTCATCGCAAACCAATCGCCAGAGCAAATGTTTCTGCAAACCATGGAGAGGTTCAAACTTTACATTTCTTGATTTTTATCTCAAGGAAATTGAATCGAATGCAACTGGATTTGGTTTTTGTCTTGAAGACGTTTCACCTCTCGATCGAGAGGTGAAACGTCTTCAAAGACAAAAACCAAATCCAGTTGCTTTCGATTCAATTTCCTTGAGATAACTATGACCTGGATGAATGAGAATATTCACAAGCATTTCTTTATGTTGCAGCTTGATGTTTCTTCAGGTCTGCTGATGTTTGGGCTCTAAAACCACTTGGTGGCCGTCGCCCGGCTGCAGACGTCCTGACGCGGTTTCTTAAAGCTCGTCTTGAACGGCAGCTTTCTGCCTCCTCCGTCACCTCCGCCTCCTGGCATGAAGGTCATCTTTTTATGTAACGTGAATGTTGTGCAACACACACACATCTGAACAAATCCGTGGTGAGCTAACATTTTATTCTGGCCGCTGGGTTGGTTGCATGAATCAGGTCACCTCAAATGTACGTAGCATAAGAGCCAATACTGTAGTTCAGTTACATTACAATAGATTTGTTTTAAACCTTCACAGAAAGACACAGTGATCTTACCTGGTGAGGTGTCATTCCATTCATGACGAGATTCACTAAAAAACAAACAAATGAATTAGTGTTACAGTCGTAGAAAAACACCTTAAAAGCTCTTTAATAAACAGATGTATCTAATTTATTTAATCTGGACACAAACAGAAAGGTTAAAACTATAATTTGTGAGTTATGTGCTGGAACTATTTCTGAGTGGATGAATACACTGACGTTGGTAAAGAAATAGTTCCGACACATCCTCTCCTTGATTGTTGTTTTTACATTTGTTGTTGAGTAAAAAAAAGGAGATGAAATGTGTGAACTCGAGATATTTTGAGTTGGTGGTAGGTGGAAACCCGACAAAACCAGGCTAGCTGTTTTCCCTTGCTTCCAGTCTTTATGCTAAGCTAAGCTAATTACATCTCTCCGGCTCTGTACTGAATCAGAAGACTCACTCTGGAAAAAAGTCAAAAGAATAAAACCCAAAGTTTTTAACTATAAAGACACATTAGTAAAACACTGCCATAAATGAAAGGCTCATGAGAAGCCAAAAACATTGTTCTGATATTGATTTATAACACTAAGAGACTGGACTTTATCACAGCAGTAATCATTTTATCCTCTGCTGTGCCAGTAAAATGAAGTTTTGCAGAATATTCTAACCGGAATGTGCTGTTACATATATCTGATTAGCCAACACAGTGTGTTGCTCCATCGTGTTGAGTCAAAGGTTGAGTTCTGCAAGAGTTTAGAAATGAGATTTGAACTCGGCCTGACACACGTTAAAGTGGCTTTTCAGCCCTTTTAGGTCACATCCCTCATCATATTGTGAGCTTATCTAACAAAATATGTCAAACAACTACAACAAACTCCATCTTTGATCAGTGGATGTACGGGCCTATCATGTCTTCTTTCAACCAGTAATATCATGACGTCCAACAATCAATCAGTCTTCAGCTTTTAGTGGCACAGAGCGAAGGTTCATTCGTTAGCTACGTAGCATGGTGCAGTGGTGTATCTTTAGGTGTTCGCTAAACTTTGCTTTCCAGCAAAGATATCACTAAAGCTGGATCGACTGGTTGCACAGAGATGATTATCTTATACAATCATGACTATTTCTTCCTCCTGATCATGTTGTGTGTCACAGACCAGCGGCGCTGTGATGAAGTGAGTTCAGCTGATGTGTGTTACGTATACGTACATCGTGGTTGTAGATATCTGGTTGGCTCTGGTCACTGAAAAACACAAGTGTCAAATTCTGAGTTAAAGAGGACAGACAAATCAAATGATCCTCATCATCAGACACGTGACCTGAGGCTGTGGCGACGTGCTCATTTACCTGTTTTTGATCGTGTCACGGCGAACATGCTCCCCTCGCGCTGGCTGTCAAAAGAGCATTTTAGTGTCAACACTCAGTAACTGGAATGTGTTCAGTCGTTAATCACAAAACAGAATTCTACATCCTTATTTTCTCTCTCAGATGATGTTTGGCTGACCCGGGAATTATTTCACAATCTGTCAGATCATGTGTTTCGTGACTCATCAGGCTGCTTCACGCCTGTTCAAACACTGTGAAGCGCCAGAGGCCGAGCTCGATCGCTCGCCACGTCTGACCTGTACAGCTCAGATTCTAAATGTGTTAAAACACGGCACCTTTTTTTTTTCTCTCCGCTTTGTTTATGAGTTTTGACAATTAAAAGGAGAAACATATTTACAGAAGCAGGGAAAAAGTAGTAAAGAAGTTGGTTGTCAGTTTGATTCTCCCAAATTCCTTCTACTAAAACAAACTGGGTTAAAAGGTTTAGATGAAATAAAAAGTATTTTTCTGTCTAGCAACAGACAGAACTATTGAATTAGCCTCCAAGCAAAAGGATCAAAGGGCCACAGTGAGGCTGTTAAAGGGCCGTATTTGGCCCCCGGGCCGCCAGCTGAATAGGTCGGGTCTACTTCTTTGTGGAGTCACTGTATTGTTGGATACAGTACGATGTCACAATAACCAGGGATGAACAATTCATCCAAATCCAGTTTTGATACAGTCACTGTGTAACAAAGTGTCCTGGCCTACAGATCTTGTTCTCTGGATGTATGAAACATGTTTTTCTGGTACAGACTTAAACAAAGGTCACGGCATCACGATGTTCATATTTTTTTTCCGAAAATTAAAATTGTGATGCAAAAAACAAAAAACAAAAAACAAAAAACGATCATCCCCAGGAATCCTATCTGTCAAAATGATCTCCTGATGATCGGTGTTCACAGTGGACACAGCTGCCTGCCAACACAGTGCAAGAATGTAAGAACAAAAGACGTAGCACTCACAATGTCTGCGGGTTGTATATCTGACACTCCTCGTGGATGATCTCTGTAAGAAACACAGAGCAGAGATCAGCTCAACCTGCAGTGATACTAAATACCAGATAAAGACTTTCAGCACAGACGTGTGTGTCGCCGCTGCAAACAATCAGGATTAAATGTGACCAGTTTCACCCTTAGTGATTTAAGAAATAAGAACACCAAACCTGTAGCTAGCCTCTTCTCTTTCTTTCTGTCATTTTGACGTATATCATCTCAGATTATTCTCTACCTGACGCAGAGCTCCTGATCTACGCTTCCAACAAACCTCCAGCTCTTCGCTCAGTGATAATGTGCCCGACTTGTTATTATTCCCTCACATTACATTATTTTACTACACTTACATGTGTGCCCTTAAGCAACAGAAATATATTTACATTCCAGATATATATATATATATATATTTATTATTTGTGTTGATTAAACTGTCTTATGATAATATTTTCACCTGTCACAGGCTTATGTTTGAAATAAATGCCATCTTTACATAAATGTATTAACATACTTACAATGTATTATTGAACACATCAAATTATATATATATATATATGATATTGACAAATATACCAGTTATTGCTGTTTTTCATATACTGTAAAACAAATGACCAAATATTTTCTAAAAATATATTATCAAGTAATATATGCAGAATATATTTTAAGTAGCATATTTTTAGATACATATACATGGGATATTATCAAAATCTAATATTTTAGCAATATATTGGCAAATATACATTCCAAATGTTAAAGTAAATTTTTGATATATTACATTACATTTTTCAGTATATATGTCAATGTATTATATTTATATATATTTAAACATATATACATATACATATATAAGTCCATATATAATGGACTTCGCGGAAGGACGGACGGACGGTTCACGCCTCCGCGTTGCCATTAATTTATGTTAATGGACACCTCGTCGGGCATTATCCCTTACATATATGTACATATATATGTTTATATATATATATATATTAATATAATACATTGACATATATACTGATATATATATATACACATACACACACACACACACATATATATAAATGATATATATATCTGATGCACTTACTGGATTTCCTTTTGCAGCGCAGGCAGAGCAGCAGGAGCAGACTGAGCGACAGCACCGAGGCGACCGTCAGCACTGCAGCCAGCAGACTGGAGTTTCCTATCATACCTACAAGACACAGAGAAGAACAGACATGACCGACGACACCTGACCTGAGGGTGGACTGGTGTAAATGTCAAACAATTTAAATAACTGTCAGCGGGCTCAAACAGTTACTTTTAAGTGAATAAGAGCGGCTGTCAGATGGTATTACCGCAGGGTTAACTGGTCACCAATCAGCAGTTCTTCACTCTTTCATGGTTGAAGTAGCTGCTGCTTTCCTGTCAGCGAGACAGAGTGAACCACAGGATGTGGTTGGCCAAAACAAAACTGAAACCCAGTTTGTCTCCTGTTCACAAGGCTACGCCTACATACGCTGACATTTAGAATCACAAACCCCCAGTAAATTCCTTTTAGCCACTCAATATAACACTTTTTTTGTCATTAACAGAAGCAGTGGAGGCAGTGCAGAGGGTTCAGGAAGGTGTGCTGGGCTCAAACTCCAACACAGAGCTGCCTTTCTGAAGGGATTGTGTCCATACGTTGATCCACTCTCTCTCCCGTTACCTCTCATTTCTGTGTCAAGCAGCTTCTCAGTCAGCAGGTCGTTCCAGAGGAAACTGACTGAATGTATGTACAGTCTGAGAACCTCAGTCACTGACTGCTAGTTATTGTGTTAGTGGTTTAGTGAAAGTCCTTTCAGACATTTTTTTCTTTGAATGGCTCTAATTTAGTGGTTAACTAATATACATACATAACTTGTCCATTATCGGTTGCATGACGTGTGGTAGAGGCCTGGAGGAAGCCGTTACAGCACTGAGTCTGTCTGGATGGATCAGCTGTATGCATCTGAACACTGCCGTTTCTCCTCGTTCTCCTTTTAAAAACCCTTCAGTGTACAATGCCCAGTAGAATAAAATAATTTGTGCCAATTAATTATTATTTGTACTCTTAAATTAATAGATTCTGAACAAAAAACTAAACAAATTTGCGCTCTCCAGATAATGTGTGCACCTGAATTGATATTGTCTGTGCAAAACCTGAACAGAATGTCTCAGTAAATGATGTAGTTTACATTTGTATATATGTGTGACGGCTGTCAGTGATGAACTGATGAAAAGAATTCAAAGTATATCTCATCTCTCTGTTCAAAATCAAACCTAACCTGCTGACTGACCGTGAACAGTACGATCTGAATGAGCCTCGTTGGATGGATGTTCTCTGGCACACTGATTCTGTGTTCAGGCGGACGACTCGACTCTCGACTGGCCACACTGGAACATCACTTTTTAAGCTCTGTGTGGTTTGTAGGCACGGAAAGTAAATCTTTCCATGTTTACACTTCTCTGCCTGTCGTGTGACTGCATCACATTTTCCTTCACTCACGCTGCTCTCATCTGCACTCTGTCACATCTTGTTCCAGAGGAACGTGACTGCTGTGCTTCTGCTGATGTGCAGCGTTTGGTTCCTCTCTATAACGTACTGAGTGAGTGTCAGTGCTGAGACACGTCAGGCCGAGGGAGAGGAGGAGGGCTTGATTTATACAGTATTTAACATTTATTACCAGCATGTGTGTTTAATTACAGAGTGCTGATTCAACAGTTACAGGCGATGTTGCTATACTGACGCCTCCTTCAGCACTGCTACTGTGATGAAAGTGTCATTCTGTTTGCTGGCCTGGTGTATTAGACTGCAGGTGGAACTAATAAACTTATTCATGTACTGAAAAGTTGCACAGTCTACTTAAACAACGAGCAAACACACAGGTTCAGGGCTCCAGAGCGACTTTTTCTTCTATTAGCGATGGTACCTCCACCTGAAAATGTTAGGAGCACCAGCACAAAGAATAGCAGCACAACTAAAATAATCAACGCAACACATTCATATTTTTAAAATGTTTGAGGGCATATTCGTAGGTCTTTGTTTTTCTACTATTCATGCTTTAATTCTTATTTGTACTGTAACTGTACCTGGGGCTGCACAATTAATTAAAATATGATTGAAATTACAATATGGCGAGTATAATATCCAAATCACAGAAGCTTCAGAGGCTAAAAAGGTCAAATGGGAGAAAACAGCATGAAGGTGCTGCAGTGCTGCAGAGACGCCTGAACTACTCGTATTAATATGTTCTCCACATGTAAGAAAACCAGCGTCGGGACCCCAACATGTCACATCTTCATTCATTTAAAAGCTTTTTCAGAGAAAATATAAATTGTTCCTGCAAACTGTGAATTGTATGAGTATGTGACAAACTTACTCACAGTGTGGTTTTTAATGCCTCTTGACTCCATTTTACCTGAACCACGTGGTAAACTGTCATCTTAACATGAAATGGAAAACTGCTTCATTAGTTTCTCCTACGCTTCATGTCGAGGCTAATTGAAAAAGTACTTCCGACATATTTTTAGTGGCCCAAATAGCACAATTTATAACCCCCTTTTACTTTACTATATTTATATTTATGGACTCAGCACTATTTAAATGTTATTGGACAACACAGCAATACAGCGCTATGAAAATCCAAGTTAAAGTTCTGCATGTTCTTCATGATTTTAAGTACAGTGCGACATATAGCATGTTGTTGTAGCATTGCACTATTATTACATATGCATTAAATAATAATAATAAGGTGCATGTCAATATTTTTCTTATATTTTGATTAGTGGCTAGGTTGATCTATAAAAAATGGTCATGTTTTTCGTACACATCGTCATCTACTAAGCAACTAACACAACTCACACATAAATGTAGCAGAGTACAAGGTATATGTTAGTAACATCAAAAGTATTAAGTAAAGTAGAATACCTAAAAATTATTTTGTAGTAAATTAATTTACCTTTGTTGGAGGTTTTTATGACCCAAACGAAATATTTTGTCCGAGGACACAGTAGAAAAATCCTAAATATTATTCAAACTTGTACAAAAACATGTATGGTAAGTCTTTTATAGGAAACTGATCTGTTGTGACGTCCTCTAAAGTCATCACTGTGTCCTTTTTAATGTCTGATCACATGTAAATTTGTCTATGAGCGGTACATTCTTTCACCTCCATCCACAGTGCAATGCTTTAATTCACTAACAGAATATTTCTTATCTGTTTTACCTTCAGTGGTCCGGCTGCCGTCATTCTTCTCCAGCATCAGATGGTAGCAGCAGAACAAGCTGTGTTTCCTCTTTCAACACCTCACCACATCCGTCACACTCAAGACAAAGACGACCTCCCTGAAGCTCAGTCTGTCTGTGGTTTGATGTGGACACAAAAACATCACACCAGTGCACTGCTTAAGATGTTCAGTATTCTCATTTAAGACACAAGCTGCTTAGTGATGTTATAAAGTGAAAAAGTATACGATGTTCTATGTCAATAATCTGACCTTTAAAGCCAAAACACAGTAGCTTACTATAAGCTAACTCGCTAAACATCAGCAGAGTAGGCTAGCATCTAACCAGTCGAATTTAGATGGTTTCATGTGATGGAACAACCTTTAAATCACTTACGTTAATGTATTTAATTAATAATTGATTTATTTAAGTAGCTCTTTATTGAGTTTGTCACACAACATAAATACAACAGTGGCTACAACTTATTCTAAATCATAATGGGGGAAGAGGGGGGGGTCAACAAAACTAGCTAGTCTCTCTATAAGCTAACTCACGAAGCACTAGCAGAGTAGCATCTGATGTGGGATTCAAGTGATTTCATGTGTTGAACTACATTTAAATCACATATTTGAATGTATTCAATTAATCATTGATTTATGTTACTAGTTCCTTATTAAGTTTGTCACACAATATAAATACAACAGTGGCTACAACTTATGCTAAATCATAAAGGGGGAAGGGGGATCAACAAAACTAGCTAGTCTTTCCATAAGCTAACTCGCTGAACATTAGCAGGGTAGGCTAGCATCTAACTAGTGAAGTTTAGATAGCTTCATGTGTTGAACTAGCTTAAAGTCACATATGTTAATGTATTCAATTAATCACTGATTTATGTAACTAGCTCCTTATTAAGTTTGTCACACAATATAAATACAACAGTGGCTACAACTTATGCTAATTCATAATGGGGGAAGGGGCATAAACAAAACTAGCTAGTCTTTCTACAAGATAACTTGCTACACATTAGCAGGGTAGGCTAGCATCTAACTAGTGAAGTTTAGATAGCTTCATGTGATTGAATAATACCTTTAAATCACATATTTTAATGTATTTAATTAATCATTGACTTATTTAAGTAGCTTCTTATTGGTTTGTTACACAATATAAATAGTAGGCTAGCTAAAACATAAAGAGTCTACACCTGCTCCAAGTGGAAAGTGTCATTAGGTAACTTTTGTTGTGAATTGGCGCTATACAAATAAAAAATGATTGATTGATTGATTGATTGATTGATTGATTGATTGATTGATTGATTGATCTAGCAGGACTTTCTATAGTTAACTCACTTTGCACGAGCAGAATAGCGTCTCATGTGGGATTCCAATATACCATTTATTAATTGAATGTACTTTTACAATTTATATAAGTAGCTCCTTATTGAGTTAAATAATAATAATAAATCATTGAAAAGATGGCACTGATAGTCTACCAGGACAAATTATGATAATGAGAGTCTAGCATTACTTTTATTTTTGGTCCGTGGGTGAAACAAGAAGATGTGTCAGCCAGTGCAGACATCTATTAATTTAGCATTGTAAATTAAAATATAAGGTTTCAGTTCTGTTCCTCTCTGTAGGCCATGAGTCACTGGGTGTGGTTAATGTTCACTCATTATTGAAGATGATATGGTTTGATAAATCTGCAAGTGTGGTAGAAAATCTGTGTTCTGCTTTTCAGTGCAAATCAACTTGATTTCAAGGGTTTTCTTCTTAGTACATTCATCCATTGAACATTTTCACATTTTAGTTAATTTAGATGATAAAAAAAATAGGATATGACAGGTTAATGAAAATCTTTAATGACAGGTGACCTCTATGTTTCACTGGATATGAGAGTTCTTTATTTAATGGCACCAGCTGTGTTTTCTGAATGTGTGAGATACATATTTATTCAGCATTTAGGTAAATATAAGTATCATAACTGACTCTCATTTGACAGATACCCAGTATTAATGGACTTGGGCAGGTATGTCAAACAGATGATTTCACTGAAATGTCATGTAAACCAGCTCATTCACGAACAGTGAACACAGGACACGTTTATTGTTAAAGTGTTCAGATGACAGATGATTGACAGGTGATTTGAGGGTTGTTAGTGGCTGTTTCACTCCTTCTCCTTTTCCTCTCCGTGGGTGATGATGTAACACAGGTTCTTGTAATCCAGGTTTCCGGCAACATCCAGGGGAAAGTTTGTGAACATCTGGTTCACCTGAAAGGAAGGGAAGTGGGATTAGAGTAAAAAGTCAGATTTATGGTCAAGGAATCCAAGGAGGCTGCTTTAAAATGAACTGATTCTGTTGTGTTGGTAACTCCCAGCGATTCTGCATCTGTTTTGCAGGTAGTTGACACTTATGCACTTACTATAGTGGGAGATATTCTTGTCATAGTTGTGGGAACTGGGGGTGCTAAGTGGGCTGCGGCACCCCCTAAAACGAGGCTACAACATATGCTGAATTTACAAATAATTAAGAATTTGTCATCGACAGCGTTTTAAAAAGTTCATAAAGTTTCTCCAAACTCAACAACTCACAAAATTGTGGGAATTCATAAGGGGCTGTAGTTGATGTGGCTGTTTTGACTGATGATATGTTTGCCGTCTGCTGTCATGCAAAAATTTCTCAAAATGTCATAAATTCTTGTTAATAATGTCGCTGTTATAAATTCCAGATATCTCTGGCTCTGAATAGAAAGACAAAGGATGATGTATTTTCCAACTCACTTGTTGTGCTTGTGGTTTACATGATATGAACTGAATGAAGCATGAGTGTGTGTGTGTGTGTGACCGCGCTGGCGACCGGAGAGAAAGCTCTTTGTGTTCAGCTCTCGACGATTTTGCATTTTGGAACACATTCTCTGTGGTTTGGAATTCAGTTTCACTCCCATGTTCCTGTTCACACTTTCAGGTATCACTTTTAGGTGTATCAGATACGTTATTACTGATGCAAACTCAACAATTCTTGCTTTTGCTAAACATTTTCACAACTTTCGAGAGTTCCACCAGTGAGCAGGTGTCCCAATACTTGATCTCTGGTTTACCACAACACAGCATGCCATGCAGGCAACACACTTTGCAAGACAAGACGTATGCAGAACTGATATGTAACCCTTTCATTATGCTGAAATCATCCTGTCAGAGGTATAAAAGAAACAGATGGCAGACATGCATTACCTCATCTTCTGTGAACTTGTCGGCCTGAGACATGAGGTGGTATTTGATGCTGTGGAGGGAAGATGATCACACTGCATGTTACTTTATTTCCCCTTAAAATCTGAGCAAATGTGTAAACAGTTTAATAAAGTCGTTTTTTGCAACTACTTTATATTTCACTGATGATGTAGGCTTTATCATCAACAAAACATGGAGATGGACTATATTTCAATATAACTAAAACTCCAATTGTCTCTCCATCACGTACATTTCATTGAAAAGTTTTAAAAGTGTGGCACTTTAGCAAGTAAATATCTTTAAAAAATAACATTTAGCATACTTTGTCTGTACTTGGTACTTCGTGCTAATCGGTTAATACTAACACGCTAAGCTAAGATGGTAAACATGCTAAACATCAAGTACATAAAGAAAGTACACACTCGTCTCCTCGCAGGACGCCCGTTCCTTCAGGGTCAAAGATCTTGAACGCGTTGAGAATGGTTTCCTCCGGGTCGGTTCCTGAACGACAGAAGATGTTTCAGACAAAAGATGTTTCATGTGTGTTGGTCGTGTCATTGGAGAATGCGGCTGTAGTGATGCCAACCTTTGAGCTTCTCGCCGAACATCGCCAGGAAGACTGTAAAGTTGATGGGGCCAGAAGCCTCCTTCATCATCTCATCCAGCTCATCGTTGCCAACATTGAGACGACCTGAACAAACGACGTCGTCAGTCAAAAAATTCACACACCCCTTGCCAACACTAACGTAGGGGAGATACACAACAACAGAATCAACAACAAAGATGAAATATAAAGTTTTCTTAGCAAAAGAAAATGCTTGTTATATTCTGACTGATGTCTGAGTGTTGGTAGAGCCCAGTGAGCTACAGGCGGCTCACCCAGGGCAGCATACGTGTCTCTCAGGTCTCCCTTGTCAATGACACCGTCCCTGTTCTGGTCCATGATGGTGAAGGCCTGCAGTCAAACACACACAGATTCATTTTTCATTAGATTAATTTTCATTTTGTGACATTAAAGCATCACTTCACTTCATTTTCATTTAAATACTGTAGTTGGGAATGGAGCTAATTTTAAAGTTGTTATAGTTTAATCTGGTTTTCATCGATAACAATCCATAATAAATGTACAAGTACAAGTTCAGTATTTGTGAAACAGGCCTACATTAATATTTTTATTATAAGAGTGAGCTGAGGCAATTGATCTCAATCTTTCTGTAATCAACTGTGGGACTGTGTTTCATACATGATAAAAAAAAATAAATCATTTAACAGCTGGTGAAACAAACTTAAAACTCAAGGCCAGCTTGCTCAGACAAAATGATTTCTGATAGAAGACTTATAGAAACGTTGATGTGGTGTCACCTCCTTGAACTCCTGGATCTGTGACTGCTCGAACATGCTGAACACATTGGAGCCGGACTCGGCCGTCTTCTTTTTCGCCTTCTTCGGTGCCTGATGGGAGAATTTAAGAGAGGTTGCTTGAGGTGAGCCTTCTTGTAAATAATGTCTGAGTATGTTGATTGATTTGTTTATAAAATATCCAGTTGGAAACTCTGTTGCTACTCTAAATGCTGTATCGCAGGCAAGTGGACTTGTTTCAGTGTCTTGAGTTGCCTCTCATCCAAGAGGCTAGTGCAAAGTTTGTCTATCATGTTGAGTCAATGTGTATGAATCAAATAGCTAGATGTGCAACTTATTACAGGAGACAAAATCACACATTTGAAATGCATTACTTTTATGTTTAATACTAAAAATAATACACACTTGAAAGACACACATTATGTAGCAGTTCCCTCTGACTTTACGTGTAATAATGAACTAAAGGTAAGGTTTATGTACAGTATTAGTCTGCCTTGATTTAATTTAATCAGGCTAACATATTGAATGTATCCATATCAACTCAACAAGTTAAAAGACTGTATTAAATGTGACACTTAACATTTAACTTTGTACATTTACATGTAATCAAAATACTTAAAGTCAGCATTGTAGGCACATAGGCTAGTCATTATTTAGCTCTAACTTTAGAGTTTAAAGTGTCAGATATAAACTGGATATCCTTCCAGAGTCCTCGGATGACGCAACGAAGAGAAGAGACCTGAACAAACAAGGTGAGGAGAGCAGACAAATAAAGGAGGATGTGAAGAAGGAGAAGGAGGAGAGCCTTACCATGGTGACGACTTTCTCTGCACTTCTTGACTCGAGAGATCTTTTTTATGCCTCTCTCTGCAGTTATATAGACAGGACCACATCAGCCACCTGGGCTAAGTTTAGAAAACTGTGGGTGGATCAATATTCCAGGTATTCCTGCCTTATAGAGACGGAACCTTCACAACCATCTTTATCATCCATAAAACTTCTATTGTTGTCCGTTGTATTGAAGGGGGGAGCTGTCATCACAGGGGAGATATGGGCCATGGACAAATGCTCATACCTGAAGCTTTATCCAAGCTAATCTTAGCTCGCGATAGCATTCACATTAGCTCCACAATAAAACAATACCCCCAAGGGTTGGATGAAGCTTTAAGAATTAGACAGACCTTTGCGGGCAAATAAACTGTTTAATTTTATGGGACAAGCTTTGTTTGAGTTTTTCTGTCTGTGAATCGGTTTCACTCGAATTCAGTGTGAATCTCAGAGCAGCTCAGGACAAAAGTAGATCTTTAGTAACCGTCCACAGTGCGATTCTGTCACACAGCTGTACCTCTAACTGGTGGCCAGACAACCTTGAAACTTCGTGGAGACACATGATTTGGACTGCTGCCGTGTCATCTAAAGCAGGTGTATAATTTGATGTCCATTTATAGTGTTTGACAGCTGGGTACATTGAATAAATGGGACTTGGTCAGTCTGTGATTGCCGAGATAGAACAAAATGAGAAAACCTATTTGGGGTCATTTTTAAAATTCTTTCAGTTTAAGACACACTGTATATCGCCGCCTCACAGCGAGAGATTTCTAGGTGGAACCAAGAACGTTTCATTTTGGAGGCAGATGTTGTTCTTTTTAACTCTACGACATTTATTTGATAATTTTAGAGCATAACTTTAGTCAGAGCCAAATAAGTGTATTTTCACTTTATGTCTTTTTATTTACAAATTTATTGTATGGCAATTTGATGAAGAAAACTGACTCTTATAATGGACCCCAGGTAATCAGCAGGTAAATAAACATGTCTTATGAATAACTTTTCCTTGTAGCCTACTTTTGATACTCATTTATTGCCAGAAAATGATTTTTTAATATTTAAGTACCTTTAATATCAGATCAGATATTTTGAAACACCTACTAAATTGGGACACTTGGCAAATTGGGACGGTTAAGTGTTGCAATGAATATCAAGGAATTAATGAATACATAAAATAACCTTAAACCAATGCTTATACATTGCTCTGAAGGCTTTTAATAAGGAGTCCCATCTTGCCAATATTGTACTGTTAAAATGAGACATGGGTCATTATGAAAGGACAAAAATGTTATTGAGGATCTCAAAATACATGCTGTCTTGAATTAAATCAGTTTTATTAACTGGATCCGATATAATTTTATTAAATATGGGGGCTAGCTTGCTAAAAATAAGCTACAATAAGCTAGGACAGCTGTGTTTTAGCTAGCTAGCTACACTTATTCTCCTTACATGTAGGCTACATAATATTTTCAATAAATATTAAATACATAAATATTTTCTAAATAACCCAAAACACTAGAATTCCTATACATCTCAGAAGCCAATGGCAGAGAAAAGAAAGGCAACAAGGAAAGACAGGAGGAGAGAGGCCGGGAGGATGGAAGGGATCATACATGATAAATGGAGTGAGGACAGAAAAAGAGGTAGGGTTCTTCTTATATGAATGTTGAAATGTTTAAATTACTAATGTAACAACAGACCTATGAATGGTTCTCCAATTTTAGCAAGATTTGTTTTTTAAATCAAATATTTTGTTAAGTGTCTCAATTGTGTTGTATCATTGAAATGTTATTCAAATAAACTGAAATTAAAATGTTGAAATTACTTATCTGTTTAAACTGTTCTGTGATTTCCATATCAGAATATAAGGTGTCCCATTTTGACAATAAATGTGTTTGAAATGAAGTCCTCAGTTCTAAATGAGTTAATATAAGACTTAGTGAGTAAATTGTCCCAGAAGGCAAGTTTTCATAAAGTGTCCCATTTTACCAGCACTGACCCTCTTTACTTCTGGTCCTTTTTACAACACTGATTATTGTTGGTGTAATGAGAAAAAGGAATGGATTCAATTTTAAGAAACAATTTCTGATATAAATTAGAAATGTCTGATGTAAATAAACCCCAAAGCAGAGTACTTTTAAACTACTGTGTTAGTTGTTTCATCTCACAGCGGGCTCAGTCTCTTCAGACTGTAGTCCCTCGCGGCTGACAGCACTCGTTGACGTGATGACGGTGTGGACCTCACGTCACAGCACGTATGAGCGAGGACAGCAGCGGCCCAGTGTGGACTGCTAACATTCGGGATAAAACGTTGAGCAGACCTGTGGTTTGGAAGTTTGGATCATTGGAGGCGGACATTTCCCACTTCCGCTTTCGCTCTGAGAGCGAGGTGTGTCCCTGCGGCTGCTCGCGCCCCGCCGTCGGCTCCCGCATTGTTGTTGTTGGTACAGTCGCGCGCTGTGGCTCGTGCTATCCGCCCCTGGTCTGTGCCGACGGTTGGCTCGCCGCGCGCATGCAGCAGAATGGCTCGAGCGGTCCCAACGGTTCCGACGGCTGCAGCAGCAGGGATCGCCAGGCGCTGTCCTTCAGCCCGCTGCCCGGCGCCACGACGAGGGTGAGGAGGTTCATTCAGGAGAGACGGACGCTGCCTCTACCCAGAGTGATGGTGGTATTCTCGGCCGCAAGTGACACCGAGAAACCGGGCGATGCCATGTCCAGCTCGGACTCTGCGGAGGACGAGTTCCGAAAGCCGGCCTCCCCGACCCCGAGCTTCACCCTGAGCAAGCCGCTCCGCTCCGCGCTGAGCACCCAGGAGCAGGAGGTAGGCCCCTTTACAGTCACGTTAAAGCGGCTCACAAGCTAGCAAACAGCGAGATAATACTTAGCTTCAAACAGAAGAGGCACTAATACTTCACCTCCGCACGTACACACACCATTTATCACTCAGTAAGAGCAGAAAGTACTCTGAACAAAGTACAAATACACAGCCAGTGTACCGAGTCCCTGTCACATTCACTCTCTTTAAAGGGGCACAGTAGTTTTGGAAAAGAAACTCAAACTCAGAATTCTGATATTTACAATATTGATAAAGTAAAAATACAAACTCAGAAATATTTATCGTCTCCATAACTAAATAAACAAGCTGTTCTCAGACGAAAATGAAGTCACGCTGTTTGAAGCTAGAAAGGTGGCAGGGTCCGCCACATACAAACAAAGTAAAACAGTATGAAGCTGTATTGTCCTTATAGGTCAGTTTGTTGTTTGACAGCTTGTTTATAGTTTGTTTAGGCATAAAAACATCAGTCAGCGGAGAGCTTCCCCTTCTGATTATAATCTCTTCCCCAAAACGACAACCACATGATTATGTCAGGTATTTATTTTAGCTTGTCTATTTATATTTCAGTATTCATACACAGTTGGCTAGTTATGTATTTAAAGGGGCACTATGTAGCAGTGGAGAAGAAAATCAAATTCAGATAATATTAATGAGGTAATAACACAAACTCTGGTATATTTATTTTTTCCATAACTGAATAAACAAGCTGTTCTCAGAGGAAAACAAGGTCCCCAGAACACTGTTTGAATCTAGAAAGGTGGCAGGGTCCGCCATATATAAACAAAGTAAAACAAAAGTCTGTGTAGTTATTGACATCAATGTCACGACTCTTCTCTGTTTTGGCACCTCAGTGGTGGAACGAACCCCGACCAATGTCAGGACAGCAGAATCACTCTCCATCTTCCGCAAAAGACTCAAGGCTCATTTGTTCAGACTTCACCTCGACCCTGCAGAGCATGACTCCCTCCCAACCCCCCTGCACTTGTATGATCTTATCGTTAGCACTTCAACCACAGCACTTAAGCACTTAAAGAATCTTTGACAAATAGCAGCTACGATCCACAGATGAGAGCTTGACAATTGTTTCTATATTTCGCTTTACTCCATCGACAGTGATATGTCGTGGTTTCTCTCTTGTGACAAATGTACTTATTGTAAGTCGCTTCGGACAAAAGCGTCTGCTAAATGTCCTAAATGTAAATGTCCTTTTAAGGTAAATTTCTTTATTCAGTTTATTCAGCCATGAAAACAAAGAGGGATTGTTTATTAGGTTTGTTTATGCATAAAGAAAACTACCGTACATAGTGCACCTTCAAGTTTCCATAAAAATATCATAAATATGTCCATAGTGACCAATATATAACAGTACTACCAAATTATCACACTACACTACATTGCTGTGTCTTTGTATCTGTATATTTCTATTTATACAGATATCTGTGAGTTGGTTAATCCAGCTGGGCCCTGTCATGATTGGCTGTCACATGATTTAAGTTAATGAGCAGGCATGTGACTGCAGCCTGCTGATGGATCTACATGTCCACAGCAGAATAATCCTCTTATTTCTGTGGTCAGACAGAGAATTGGTGGCTGTCGAGAGACTCAGAGCAACATGTTCATGTCTCACACTTACCAGCCATGAGACGTAAAGAATAGAGAGGATTTTGAAACCAAAGCAGGGTCAGAAGTCTTTGTTACCCTCATTCTGGTGAATTTAAAGAATTAAATTATCAAAATAATAAGTACACTGCAACAGTATTGTCATGTTAAATACTTCAATTTTTTGTTAAAATTTTCAGGAAAGAATGCAGAATAATAAGAAGCTCTGGCTTGAACTAAATTCTTATTTTTTGATTCATTCATCCATTACGCCTCTAAGATAGTCAGTGTATAATCAGCCCCACTGCCCTGTTTTTCTCAGTGGGGATTGACATCGGTGTGACCCCGCGTAATCAACAGAGCAATGAACAATGAAAAACCAGATCCTCCCTGGAAAATTGGGAGTCAGGAAGTAGGACTACTTAATTGTTTAACATCTAGTTTTAATTGTAGTTAAATAACAGCACTGCAAAACTACTGTTAGGATGGTTAACTTCACTGTTAACTACCTCTAACAAGTAGCATGGTTATAGTACAGTGCATCCTAGTGGTTACATGGTAAACTGCCCTTCAAATCCTATAAGATGTGAGGAGACCGTGCACACTATAGAACATGTGGACTTATAACAAAGTTTCAGTCCTCAGACCATTATCAGGTCAAATTAATGTAGACAAACTACTGGTATAATGTATGTATATATAAATATAGCCTGTGTAAAAGCCACCAAACAGAGGGCGCCAGCAGCATCTCCCTGGCATCCATTCAAATTAAGGTCAATTAGGTCTTCCAACTGAAACACAAACGAGGTTAAATGATAAACTCCTGCCCTGGAGGTGGGGACATACCATTGAATATAACAATTCAATATACAGGAAGGAACCTCACGGTAGATATCATTCTACAGAAAATTACAAGAACACAAAACTAAAAACTAAAATATCATGAGACAAAGTTACCATGCTTACTTTCAGACTTTGTGTGCATCTTGTCAAGCAAACTAGAGCAATAATGAAAGGATTAGAGAAGATTTGAACACTGAAATTCATGATGTTTTTTTCCATTCTCATTGTAAAGTTTCCAGAGGTCATCTCTCTGAATGTCGGGGGCACGTACTTCACCACTCGCCTGTCCACGCTGCGGCGATTCGAGGACACCATGTTGGCCGCCATGTTCAGCGGGCGACATTACATCCCACGGGACGCCGACGGACGCTACTTCATCGATCGGGATGGAACGTTTTTTGGGTGAGTAGTAGCACTTTGTGAGAGCTGGGAGTGAAATGTTAAATATTAACAATATATTTACTATTGATTCATTAGTCATACAAAAGAAGTGAACATCATATATTATCGCAACCATTTAACATGATTGTTGTTTTTCTGTGGAGTGACCGAAGAGAGTATGACAGAAACACTTGGGAGAGGAGGGTTGTGTGTCTGTAGAAAGTGTGTGTATATGGAAACAGATATTTAGCCTCTAAAAAAGCTCACATTGCAGTGTCAAAGTGGTTTTAAATCTGCTGATGGCAGCTCATTATAATCTGACAGGTATCCGTGAGTCAGGTATTCTTTGACACAAATTAGTCTCGCTGCCGTCTGTCAGTGCTGTAAACATATTTGCATATCTATTTCTGTGCTGCTGCGCTTTTCTTACCTGTTACTTCGGCTGACATATATATGTCGATATAAATATTTAGTAAGATGAAATTGGTCGGTGTATATAGCTGCCAAAACAGTCTGCATTTCCACAATTACACAACGAACCTTTAGTTCCACGGCAGTGTCGCTCTGCACTGTGGAGGAGTGGAAAGGGCAAGTGGAAAGTCATGAGCAAAGTCAGAGGAAACTGAGTGAAAAGGTAATTAGGTAATTACAAATAATGAGCTGTGTGGGTTGTCTCTGTATCATGAACCTCGTCAGAGCTGAGCAGAACTTCCCTGAGATCTGTAAGAATTTATGTTCATCGCTGCCTCGAGCCTAAAGCCCACAACACCAAACAATCAGCATTAAGTACTGGGGTATACAATAATGTATGGTGTTACTTTTAATTTTAAATTAACTGTACTTGACAGCCTAAACCAACAAAAAAACAAGTCTTATGCTGCATTCCAGCCAAAGCCTGAGGTCATAATTTTCTAGATGAAATGTACATTTCAGCTGCACAATGCCAAAGGTAACCCTCACCCTGAACAAAAGAATCAGCTGACCATAACAAAATTCTATCTCTTTGGCAAGCGTGCACAGGAGTGAACCCTCAGCGGTGCACCCTCCCTGCATTTATAAACGAGGAAGATAGAGCAGGGAAAGCGATAAATGAGTCAACAAATAAAATGCCATTATACATTTTATTTTATTGCACTTTTATACCCAGAAAAATATCTAATTATTCCATTCACCTGCCTTATACAAATACTGGTATCTGCAAATGCATAAAGTCTGAGTAGATGTATTGCCCCGAGTTCGAAAGAAGGATTTCGACTTTGAGTGGGGTTCCTTTGTAATTGTCTAAGACTCTGATGCTAACATCACCATGCTAACATACTTTTAATGCTCAAAATGACAAATTCAGACGAAATCACTGTGACGTCAGAGATATGTTAAAGTGGCAAACTTGTTTATTTCGGTGTATTTTTTAAGTTGTAACGGTAACATTTAAAGATAATAGTAAAACATGGTGTCTGACCCATCTGGTGTTTCTGCTGTGCTTTTTTATGCACTGTGTTGCTTTGCTAGCGTCTTTGGTATTGTAGGAGATACACTACTTTAATAAACTTAATTAACCACTGGGATCAATTATACACTCGTAAATGGGGCACCACCTCCCTTGTTCGATCTATTTGAATAATCCGGAGGAAATGAATCAAATCTGGACTAAACAAGTTTAGCTTATAACTATAACTATAAGTCCTAATCAATTTAAATTGACATATTCAATTTCATATTTCATAATTCAATCTCATATTCTAAAGCAGTAATTTCTTTTACACAGTTCCATGGTTCTCCACATTAAAATTAAACTAGCACAGACAACGACATACAATTATATATGTTTATTATATATGGTACCAATGTCTCTCTTTCGTTGGAAACCGCTTGCACAGTTTCTGAAGCAGCCAGTTACTGCAACGTCTTCACCAATGATGGTCTTAATAAAGATTCTTTGTCGTTGCTTCGAGTGGTGGTTCTTAGGCTCTGATTCGGAACTAAGTCAACTTTCTTGACTAAAGAAAACTGGAGGATGAAACGCTGGCCTGACGGATCTTCTCTGTATCGTTACTCAATAGAGGATGAATTAAATTAAATTCACTTCCTCTGAATCAGGTGGTGATACTTAACGAGATATTTAAACAAAATCAAAAAGAAACAGAACTTCATTCTGCTCGAGTTTTAAAAAGTAGAAGTACTTAAAAGAATTGAGAAAAATCAACACGTGGTTGGTTTCTGCAGAGATCGCTGTGTCGCCAAGTAAAAGTAAAAAAAATAGAAAAATTAAAAGAAGAGAAAGGAAAAGAGGACAGGAGAGACGAGAAGAGCAGAGAGTTTGCAAGAGAGTAAGAGAGCGAGAGAGAGTTTGTCTTTCTGTTTTATGAGGCTCCCTAGAAGGGCGGGGTGATGGGTTCACGCCTTAGACCATATTATAAGTCTAAACTCACGAAACTTAATTGAACTAAACTATAGTTTTAACGTTTCAAGATCGTGTTTCACCTTTCCCAGAATTTCACCACGGCTTAATACGTGGATTATGTCTACGTGAAATAACATGGCCGGGTTGAAACCGCTTAAAGTTCAAAAAGAGATACCATGATTCAAAATAAAAAACACTTGAAAATGCAGTAGAACTGAGGACTAATACATATCTTTCTAGTTCTACATCAATACGTGTAAACACAAACATGTTAGAAACATTTTCTGGTAAATAAGAAGTCTTAAACAAAAAGTCCTTCTTAAAGTCTGATCCATTCACCAGATCTCACCCTTTACCAGACACAAACAGCATGTCGTAAACAATGACTTGACAAGGGAGGAGGAAGAAACAAGATAGCCACATCATCTCCCTGTTAATGCACAACAGAGGGAAACACCCATCATTTCTTGATTTACAATTACAAATATGGTTAATCATCACATCTTTTTGAAGAAACAGATCCTCTGTCTTTCTGAAGCTCAGAAAGTGGATTCCTGAGTGCTGAGGGTAGAGTGACCTGCGAGGAAAGAGTGCATCTTCTTAAAGGGGGGGACAAATGGCATTATATAGTTGTAAATAACTAAGAAAGCGTTCATCTTGAAGGTTTTATTGCAAGGACAACATCGTCCTCCTTTAGCCAGATGTAGTGGTGAGACTGCGTGGCGCCTCTCCTGAAAACAGTCAGCTTGGGAATGAAAGGAGTAATTAGTAATTAGACACAAGCTTTTTGTGAACTCCAGAGACGCAGGACGTGTTCCTACAGTTTCTACTCAACAGCACATCTCGGAATAACTGCTAGATGTTCAGTTGTGATTTTCTTTGGTCTGTGACTCAACAGGTAAATTAGGTCTCCAACTCAATGCAAGTAAAAGTGTTGTTATTAATCCAATAATTAATTGGATGCACACATTTTGAAACAAAATTGAGAAAAAAGACAATTAGAATGTGTAAGCTAGTGTGTGATGCAGGGGTTTTCTTCTTCAATGTTTACAGGACCATGTTCAACATCTTAGTTTAGCATGTTAGCATGCTAACATTAGTGTTCAATACAAAGTACAGCTGAGGCTGAAGGAAGTGCCAATAATTTAGCAGGAATTAGGTTTTAAAGCAAAGTGTTGGACAAAGTAACATTTTGACTTGATCACTAATGTTAATACAGTTCATCCTGAGGGGGAAATTCATGTTTGGATCAAATTTCATACCAGTAATATTTGTGGAGACATTTCACTCAAATCACATCCTCTGCTTCTCCTCTGGGGACTATAAACCATGAAGATATTTAAGTGGTGGACCGACAGTCCAACGTTAGCGTCCCTGGAGATACGCTGCTGTCGTGGTTAAAAAGCAAAAGCAAATTGCATTAAATATGAATGTGAAAACAAGCAGAGTGAAGATGTAGGACTTATGTAAGAAGTGGAGCGTCAGTAAGGTCAGTGCTGTCTGAATGCCTCTGTGTCTGTATGTGTGAGGAGGTGTGTGTTAAAGATTTAAAAGGGAACTGACAGAACGAGAAATGGAAGATGTGTAACTATATAATTCAAATGAAAGGAAACCTGGAGGAGGCGGGTCCACTGCAGGTGGACTTAGCCTTTTCATTGGGAACATTAATACTGTCTCGTTTTTAGCCAACCTTCTGTTTCTGAGGCTATTGTCTCGCTGGAAGATAAATATTCCTCCAGGTTTCTGTTGTGTTATTCGCTGCAGCAGCTTCTCCTCCAGGACTTCTCTGTGTTTCTCTGCATTCATTTTATCCTCAGTGCTCACCAGCCTTTCAGGTTCTGCTGCAGAGAGGCAGAACAACATTTTTCCTGGCCAAGTGTGTTGATACAAACAAGTCCAGCTGTCTGTGGCTCTCTGTGTACTTTCACACAGTGCTGAGAACAAAAGTAGAGGAGAAAAAGCTGGCTCAGTCAGTCACGTCAGGTGGGAATGTGTGAGGGAAAAGCTGGAGGCTGAAGTTAGTTTTATAATCACCACTTAAACACAGATTGTATCTTTTTCAATCTGAATCGAGGGGACGTTAAAGTGTATTATCGGCTGATATTTGCCTCTCACAGACATATTTGCATCAGCTTAAATGCTGATACGAAACCTTTTTTCTAGATAATAATGCAGATTATGTGTCATTGTCATAGTGAAACAATAAGAGCAAAATTTTACTGCCATAAACTGTTTGAATCACTTATTTGATTTACATCAGTGCCAAGTTTTTATGCTAGGATTCATCAGAAAGGAATATATTTTTGTGTGGATTTGTTCCAGTGATTCTGTTTCCATCCAAAGGGACATCCTGAACTTCCTGCGAGAAGGGGAGCTCCCTCACAGGGACCGGGTGCGGGCGGTGCACAGAGAGGCTCAGTACTACGCCATCGGCCCGCTGCTGGACAGCCTGGAGGACACTCAGCCACTCACAGGGGAGAAAGTTCGACAAGCCTTCCTCGATCTGCTGCCCTACTATAAAGGTAACTGCAGTCTGCCCCCCTCACATGCTGTAATGAGTAAAGTTCTCGAAAAAAAGATCAAAATATCGATACATATCGATTCTAAATATTTGAAATGCACTTTCAAATGCACAAACCATTTTAAAGGTTTAAAAATAGATTTGTTTTTCTGCAGTTACACCAGCTAATAAAAGAAAAGTCCTATCTGGTTGCAGGGCTGATTGCATTCCGGCGCCGTGCCGGATCTCCGGTGTACCGGCGTGACTGCTAAAAAACAAAAAAAAGAAATCAGGTTTGCCCAGAAATCTAACATGCAGTTCTCTGGATCTAACAGAGGCTTAACTTTCACTCAATCACACTAACGACAGGTCTACTAGCCAATCAGAAATACGGTGGGGGCGGGCCTTGGCCAAACAGATTGATCCAGAGAGCAGTCGCTCCACGTGCTGTTGAATCTGTGTTTTCCATACTGGCAACATGTCAGGATGGACTGCAAATTCATGAAGCCAGGGGAAGACACTAAAGATGTCAACAAAGGCATTAAGAACAAAAGGCGCTGGGCTTGGATAGAAGAGGTGGGTAGCGATGGAAAGCCCTTTGGGAGCTGGTGCCAAAAGCTCCGACAACCAGGTGCATGCTTTTGCATGTTGTGCGCAAGGAGGCTGATGTGTGGAACTAGCGGGAAAAAAGTGCTATCACGGCAAAGATTTCTCCCAGGGGAACATACCCCCGGACCCCCCTTGACGATACCGTAGCTCTGACATTATTTCCTGTCAAGAACAAGAAAACTCGTAGCTTTGCCCATAGATGTGCTCTGAGATTGACTGTGGGTGATACGCCTAGTAGGTACGGGAGTAGGCCCCCTTCACCTGTGGTTGTCATGCTATCAGGCCCGTTATATTATTGTCAAACGAAGAACAAAAACATAAAATTCTAAAAATGTATGCTTTCAATTTTCCCTGAGGTATCCAAAAAGTATTGAATATCGAATCCAGTATCGTGACATCACAAGTAATAAGCATTATTATTGAAAAATAACAAAAAATGTAAACTGACATGAGCATCAAAGTATGCTGAATTAGCTATTAGCAGCTCCTGTTCGCAGTGCACCACTGATGTGCACTTGTTGTGTTTTTCTGGTGGGGCGGTGGTGGGAGGGAGTCATGCTATGCAGGGTCGAGGTGAAGTCTGAACAAATGAGTCTTGAGTCTTCTGCGGAAGATGGAGAGTGATTCCGCTGTCCTGACATTGGTCGCGAGTTCGTTCCACCACTGAGGTGCCAAAACAGAGAAGAGTCTCGACTTTGCTGAGCGGGCTTTGTTTGCTCTCAGCGATGGCGGTACCAGTCGGCCAGCTGATGTAGATGAGTGAAGTGCTCACACTGTGGTCTGACCAGTGTTTGGAGGTAGACGGGTGCAGTTCCGTAGACGGCATTAAAGGCCAGCACCATCGTCTTGAATTGGATGTGGGCCCCAACAGGAAGCCAGTGGAGGTCACAGAGGAGGAGGGTCACATGGGAGAATTTGGGAAGATGCTGTCTATGAGGCTTTCTACACAATGTATTTGGTTCGGTACATGTCTTGGCTTCTGGACTAAATGTACAAGGTGCACCAAACTGCAGGAGCCTTTGACATCCTGTTGGGTTTCCTGATAAATTATACAGTGGATAAAGATTTGTGAATCAAGCACTGTGTTTTTATTGAACTTGAATCAGCGTTCAGCATTTGTAGCCAGAGGTAAAAATAGCTCCAACTCAAACATTACATTGAGTCCTTGTTTACTCAGAAGGTAGAAACAGTGTTAAGTGACAGCTTTAATTAATGTTCTCACACTGTAATCACAACCTGTTCAGTCTCACACTGACGGGAGGTGAATAGGAGAGCTTCATACGGGACGTGCAAACACACAGCTTGATAGGGTATCGATGGGTCGTCCTCACAGTGCACAGCACAAACAGACATGACTCCTCAGTTTAGGAGTAGTTTTACATATTTGGACAATTTTATTTCAGGTCAGAAGAAATAAAACTGGACCAGATTTTGTTTTGTAAAAAAAAACATAGATAAGTCTATTTAAAAATGTAATTAACATCGGAACTGTTTTCATTTCAGAGAATCTGGAGCGAATCGTGGAGATCGCCAAGCTGAGGGCCATGCAGAAAAAGGCGCGGTTCGCCAAGTTGAAGATCTGCGTCTACAAGGAGGAGATGCCGATCACGCCATACGAGCGTCCTCTTTTTAACTCTCTTCGCTTCGAGCGCTCGGACAGCGAGGCGAAGCTCTTTGAGCATCACTGCGAGGTGGACGTTTCCTTTGGACCCTGGGAGGCGGTGGCAGACGTTTACGACCTGCTGCACTGCATCGTCAGTGATCTGGCCGAGCGCGGCATCACTGCCGAGCAGCAGTGCATCGGTGTGTGTGACAAGCACCTTATCAACCATTACTACTGCAAGAGGCCCATCTATGAGTTTAAGATCACATGGTGGTGAAGCTGCAGGGAGGCAGTCGTGGACCAAAAAGCAAAAGGCTGGATGTTGGATTTTTACAATAAGTCGGCAGATATTGGTTTTTGTATTGAAGTTGCCAATATTTTGTGCTGATGTCTTAAAATGTGACCCTTTAAATCATCCTCATCATGTGTTCTCCCAAATATATATCTATATTTTTTTTACATCATAATGAAAAACACAAGAAAATCAATTTACCAACACTTGACAGTGAAATTCAGGCCACTGAATTTACTTAGAGCTGGATAGTGCCACTGATTTCCAAAATGGTTTCAGAGATTTGTGGTTAAAATGGCTATAAAGAGATAAATGGGATATTGGTATGATTTACCTCCTGATAATTAATACAAATAATAATAGTTGGTGATTCATTTAATAGTTGGAAGTCAATTAGTCATTGCATCTCTATTTAATTGGCCAACTGATGTAAGTTATACAGGAGTCTGGACACAGCCAATACTTGTTAACATCTGCCAGCATATTCTACTGATCAAACCAGATCAAGTATGTCTGTAGCTGCCAAATCCCTGAGTTTATTGAGTTATTAAACTACAGTGCATACTTTGCTTATGCACTCAATTTTTCATTTATAAGAGAAAATGTGGCATTTACTCTTTTAAAAGTCCTGACTTTGTCTTTAAGGCTTCAAATCTCTAAAGAGGCGAAGTCCCGCCCCTTCTGTTGTGCTCCATGTGACCTTATTTGAGAAAAAACAATGTCAATTGGGAGAGACAAATACACACAAGCTAATTTTCCCAGTAAAGAAAGTCACAATTGGATGTAAAGATAGTAAAATATCAGTTAGTGTTGTGTTGAGCTGCTCATGGAGCTGTCATGGTTTGGGTTTTTCAGGTTAATTCCTCCTGTGTCATGTTTTGCTTTACACTTCCTGTCTTTGTCTTTTTCTTTCCCTTTTTTTCCTGTTCACCTGTGTTTAATTAGTTAATTAGTCCTTGTGGATTTAAGTCGGTGGTTTTCCTTCACTTTTTGTCGGATCGTCTGCTCCTCACGTGTCTTCAGATTCTCTTTAACAATTTTAGCAGAACAAGTAAGGTTAAGATTTACAGAAAGCTAGGCAACAAAACCAGGCTTAAGAGAATCCAAGAAAAGACTTGTGTGAGTGCAAAACTAAGAAATAAAAACAGAAAGCCACCCGGAACAAAAACTATAACACAGAGGACACTTGAGTAGCAAATGCAGAATAATCCTAAGGACTGATTCCCTAATGAGGTCAGGAAAGAGACAAAGACAGGAAGTGTAAATCATACACATATTTTTACTCTGAATAAGGTCCCATGGTGTTCGACCAGAGGGGACATGACTCCGCCTCTCCATGTGTTCCAGCTTGTGAGTGTGAAACCACAGTGACTAGAGCAAAAATGTGCAAATAAATCTAAAGTCTGAGATGATAGTTGCTGTAGAAATGAGTGACATGATCGTGGAGCTCATTTAAAAACATTGTTTGGTCATATCCTAAATGTATTATTATTTATTTCATTATTTATTACATGAAGTGATTCACCAGTGGATTGATTTGTGATCGGGTTCAGAAGTGTCTTGCCACATTTCCGGAACTCCAAGAAATGACCTTGTCGTAAATATTGAATATTGTAAGTAAACTGAAGTTGAATCTGTATTTTTTAGGCCTAAGTTTTGTTTCAGGGTGCAGAATAATTGTGAGCCTGTTCCTTTTGGATAAACAGAGTATATTTTAATTATGCAACCTCCTGAGGAGTGTGTTTTTAAAGACTTGAGAAAGGTTGTGTGATATCCACGTAGTCCGTTTTCATGTTGAACTTGGTTGGTTTACGTCACCAGGTTACAGGGGATTGAAAGTAGCCAAGTTTGTCGCACGCTAATGCAAACTTCCCGACGTCACTTTAACTTCCATTCCACCGTTTTCAATATTACGACATTATGGAATTCAGTTTTGGTTTAGAGTCAGAGCTAAGATACATGTTATTTCCTACTGTTAATGATGAAGTCTGAGCACCTTGTGATTGTAACTAATATATATATATATTTTTACCTAAAGTGAAAGTATCTGATAAACTCATTAGTTATAAACTATAGAAAGCAACAGTTCATTTAGCTTCACTAAGAAAGCCAACATGCTTTTTGTTGTTGTTGTCCTTTTAACAAATCATGCAGGAGAGATGCTACGTTCTTCCTACTCATTTTGATTTACACCGTTATGTTTGCAAAGTTTTACATGGTTTTATATTGTTATTTATCTGTTTCTGTTAGCTTCTAGGAAGCTGTAGTTCTATATTTGCGTTTGTTTGTAGTGAAAAGAGATGTGTCATTTTTTTATTATTTATGGTAAAATTAAAAATAATTTAAATGCTTTCACAATGTGTCCCTCATTTATTTATTCAAATATGTGTTAGTATTATGAAAGCATATATAGATGTAAGTATTGTATAGATACCAAAGTGAATAAAATTGTAATAAGATTCTTACAAAGGAAGTGTTACGGTGTTTATAGGTCTCAGAGAGGACACTGACAAGATGTGTAGTTCAGGTCAAAATGAAAACATGGTGTTGAAGTACATGCAGATCAGCACCATGGACAGCTCCGAGGCTCCAAGGCTCCGAGGCTCCCGGGCCTGATAGATGCTGACCTGCAGAAGGTTTGCCTGCTAGGTTACACATTTGGGAAATCGTAAATCCAAAACAAAATATTAATAGGCTCGGTCCACTGTGCTGCTTTTGTTTGCATGATGAAAGATTATAACCGTTTTTCTTTTCTTTTTATTGTCTCCTGACCCTGTTTGTCAAAAATGGAAAAGTACTGTAGGTAGGAACCCTTCACTCTGCCAAACGCTGGATCAAATATATAAATAGATTTAGTAACAAAGGAAATGTTTCATGATTTGTATTCCAAGAAGTCACTCACAGCTAAAGAACTGTGCAAAGGTGGAAGCATTGTGGAAAGTACTTTTAAATGTGCCTATTTAAAGGTGCAGTATGTAAGAGTTGAGCACCTTTTGAATTCACGCTCGCATGGGGCAGCGTATCAGAGTAGCCGCTCACTGCAGACACTTAGCACGTCCACCACTGGTTTAAGACACACCATCACACCGGTAGCCCTGTTGTGGTGGAAACAACGCCTTTCCTTTCTGAAAGTGGCTGCTGCGCTGAGTCAAACGGGGCCAGGGCAGCAGATGTAATGGTGAAACAGTCGAGCTTGTGCGCCCACTTCAGACTGGTTGCATGCTAACGCTTGTTACCACATTCAAGATTTTGGTTTTACAATGGGCCTAAATAGCATCTTTTCAAAGACTAGGATTGCGCAGATGAGCTGTATGGAGCCATTTTATTTTCTATTTCTTTTCTTTTTTTTTTTTTCTTTTACATTTTTAAACAAGTCCCCGTCTACTTCAGCTGTTAGGAGAATGCAAAATTGCTGTTAAGCTCCAGAAAGGATTGGATGGATAAGGACTGAATCTTTATATTTGAGTAAACTGCTCCTTTAACTTGATGAAGAAACATGTTGTTATGATGTAACAAGCTGGATCATCTTCAGCACGCAGCACACTGTTGGATCACTACGAGGCTAATTTCTCCGCCTCTCTCTCTCTCTCTCTCTCTCTCTCTCTCCTCCTCCTCCTCCTCCTCAGCGCCTCTCTCTCTCTCTCTCTCCCTCTCTCTCCCCAGTCTTCACCTAGGTCTCTCTCTCCCAGCTGAGGGGTGGAGGCTGACGGCCGATGTCTTTTTCCAGTGGAGAGAGGGATGGAGGAAAGAGGGAACTAGTAGCCATCCTTCCGTCGGTCCTCGCAGACAGCGGCTCGGTGAGCAGCGCGCAGCCCGCAGCAGGAGCACTTGGATGGGAACAAAACGGCTGAAAATGACCCGGGGAGTGACCACCGTGTATCTGCTGCTCAAGGTAGGCGAACACCTTTCCGCTCCTGACCACAGCTGCCTGATGTGCTGTCCGGGGCCGGTGGGGGTGGAGAGTTACATAACAGTGGAAGACGAATCAGAGATTAATTAAGGGAATAATGAGCAGCGGTGGGAGCAGCTGGGTGTAGATATATGATCATGGGGCCGAAGTGTGGCTGATCCTCCCGCTGTGGCTCGACGGAGGAGCCTGGCAGATGGAGGAAGCTGGAAGGTGTTGAGGGGGAAATGTTCCCGCAGGCCCGCGGCCTCACGCCGCCGCCGGACCCGGCTAATAACCGAAAACAACGGAGATTAGCAGGCTGTCATTATTACTGTGGTGCGGATCAGCCGCCATCTCCACGGCAACGGGAAATGTCCAGCCTGTTGGTGCGCTGTGCTTCCTGCAGCTGATCCCAGCACAGCTCCCATCATGGAGCCCAGCCTGCTGCCAGCAGCTGCCCGTTCCTGCGCTGCTGTCTGAGGCTGCTTCACCAGCTGCTGCTGCAGGACCGCTGCTGCTCCACACAGGCAGGAAGACATGAACCTGAGAGTGTTTACTGGGGAAATAAATGTTCCACTGGTAACATGGAAAACAACCGACATTATGAGATTAAACATGGGCTTCTTGTCTCATGCTTTTTGTGACTTTATATCCCCAAAATTTAGATTTTTATCTCATTATTTTGACTTTCTACCCCAAATTATGACTTTTTGTCTCATGATTCTGACTTCGATCCCATATTTGTGACATTTGTCTCATGATTTCGACTCTTTGTCGCATAATTTTGTCTTTTTCTCTCAAAATTTGGACTTAATACCTCATAATTCAGGCTTTTTATCTGATGATCTTGAGTCTTTGTATCAAAATTTCGACGTGATATCTCATCATTTCCATGACTTTATTTATTTCTCGTAAATCTGACTTTTCTCTCATAATTTTGACTTTTTGTCTCATAGTTCAGATTTTTTTCTCATTATTTTCACTTTCATCTCATAATTTTTACTTTATATCTCATAAATCAGACTTTTTATCTCATAATTTTAACTTTTTGTTTCATAATCATGACTTACCATACATAATTATGACTTACCATGGGGTGGATGCATATTTTTCTTCAACTGGTGAACATGGGCTCACATACAAGTGATCTCAATTAACCGGCTACAAGCTAATAAAGTTGAGCCAGTCATCTGCTAACCAGCTAATTCATGTTTGTTCTCTAGATGTGAAAGACAGACGCAGTAAATAGCTTTATATAGCTGGAAAATCAACATTTTCCCGTCTCCCTTATTACTACAATTACAGCTCACCGTACCGAGGAGACTATTAGGTCGTGACAGGGACAAATTAAACGTATGTATTACATTAATTTACTTAATTTAATTAGGTAGCTGAGACTGACAACCAGCCCACCGACAGCACAACACAAATAAGACGAGACAACCATAACTGACCTGTGATTCATTAGAATAAAGAGCCAGTAAAAGGTTCAGGGCAGTTTGCAGTTCAGACCATTTAAACAGTAACCATATTTCAAGGATAAGCAGCTATTGGCTCATATATTGTTGAATAAGAGAAGAGATGTGAGGTGATGTGGAAGCTTCAACAGCAGAGCTTTATGGATAAATACCCTGAGATAATTCAAAGATCACATATTAACACCAGGAAGCACTCGCCGCTCACAATAACTGATCATTTCTGGCTAATTAATGTGAGAGAGATCCCTCTAATGCAGCACAATGTTAATTTAATCACAATTAAAACCGTATCATTCCAAATCAATCCAGTTAATCTGTAGGCTCCGAATCTCTAATCGAATCTAACACACATGAAGTGAGTTATTCTGCGATCTAACGAGATGTGTGATGGCTAGATTTCATAATAAATCTTAGTCATAGTCTAATAAAAGCGTACTGGCTGTTTACCCACTACAATCGTTTCATCTTTAATAAATTCCCACAGAAGCTTCCTCCTCCAAACAGAAGCATCTTTGGGTTGGTGCTGGGTTCCAGTGGACAGCACCACCTGCTCTGCAGAGAGCTGCTGTTCCTGACGCTCGCCGTGGTGAAGTGCACCTCTGAAGGACGGGTCCTGGTAGTAACACAGTATCTGCTAACACGATGATTCAGAGCTGTGTCAGTTTAAAGGTTCGCTTGAGAACGTGAAAAGGATGTTGTGTTTCTCCCTGCGACAGACCGAGAGCTTCAGCTGAGCCCTCTGTTAATAATGCGACAGTGGGCTTTCTGTTTGATGGCTGTGAGGCTTTAATTTCCACCGAGGATGGAAATCACTTTTTCAAAATCCTATTTTTGGCCCCCTCACTTTAACATTTTCTCGCCAACGACTGGCCGACTCTCTGCTCGCTCACTGTCCAGACTCTGTGGTCCAGATGAGGGAGATGAACTCGTGTGTTTGTGAGTGCCTTCACTCTCAGAGCTCAGAGCACTGAGCTCGGCAGCAGCTTGGTGGACATGTTTTGCACCTCCAGGCAAAAAATCCAGTCTGTCCTGCAGAAGCTTGTTGGTGAAGGTTGGTGGAGGCTGAATGCAGAATGAAAGGAACACCTGCAGACACACAGCACACTGATGTTTCATCTTTCTGTTAATATCTCTGAGGGCTGGGCAGCATATCGTAACATTCTGACATGACGTAAGTGTTGTCTTCTCTTGGTTTTAAAGGCTGCAGTACAGTAAAGTGACCCCAACTTTCCAGACTGTTCTACTTATTGCGTTAATATTTTCAAAAGTGCTCTTACAAGATTGTACAAAATTCATATTGAGGCATTTGATCAATATTATGATACGATGTGGTAGCATAATTTTGACTTTTTGTCTCTTAATATCACCTTATATCTCAGAATTTCCACTTTTTATGAAACTATTTTCATTTTTATCAAATAATTATGACTTTTTAATGAAATTATTTACACTCTTTGTCTCATAATTTTGACTTTTATCTCATAATATCAACCTTATTTCTCATAAATGGGACTTTTCATGGGATGGATACATTTTTTCAATCAACAATATTTGATTTTGTTGCCCAGTCTTGGCATTCATGAAGAGGAGATTTCAAAATATCAAAATACATATATCATGTATCCTGATATAGCTTTGTTTGTTTGTTTGTTAATTGTGATATTATTTTAAGATCCCCAGTATTTCTTACACTTCATATTCTTGTAAAAAGATATTATGATATATGAGTTGAACATCTGTAGAAGACAAAACAGCTCAAAACCGAAGATCTTTGTAATAAAGATGCAAACAAAACACGATGGTGAGGCTGTAAATAGAATTAAAGGATTTGGTGCATTAACAATACATGAAGGTTTGAGAGGTTGCCGTCATTTTGGGATACGCCAAAACATGAACATAAGATTTGCTGACTTCAAATGAATCTCCAGATTGGTCTTTTGACATTCATCATATTGTGCTGTCAGGGAAAGTGTTGGTACTCATACATTTAAGCAACCCAATGTGTTACTATACCTTTACATTTCTTTTGGTACAATTTTCAATTTTCTGTTGTAACAGCGCCCTGTTCATGGTCCTGTTAGGATTTGGCACAAATACATCTTGGTTAGGGTTCGGATAAGATCGGGTTTTGTAATGTCTCGACAGATACGCAATTTTTGGGGCCAGATATAAAGAAGTAAAAATATCAGATATCCATATAAAGATGTGTGTATCACACACATTTTGCAACAATCCCTAAAATCTGGTTATCGAACACTTGTGACAAAGATGTATGTCATGGAGGCAGGATATTTTGCAGTTCAGTAATAAACTTTATTGTCTCATTTAAAATATTCAGTTTTGTTGCCACAAACAGCCAAAAAATGCCACAACGTCTCAGTAAATGTATCCAATGGCTACACTTTCAAACGTCAGAATGTCTCCAGGAGTTCTCCCTCGTTAAGAAACATCTGCCCAGCTGTTGTGCACCATCGTCCACTGCACCTCCTGACATGACAGTCAGCTCAAACATAACTGTACCTGTTTTTTGCAGGAATGTAAAATACCAGCATTTTATTCTGGTGACTGGGCTGCAAAAAAGGTCAAATTTGGATCTGTTAATCCATTTCTTACGTTGTCATATTGGTGCTAAATTGATGGATTGTAACAGTAAAATGCTGGCTACGGCTTCATGCTACGGTTTATAACTTGGATTTCATATTTTTAATACAAATATTTTATCAAGACTTTATAGATTGGCCATAATCCATTAATGTAAATACATTCTGGTCGTTAAAAATCCACTTTGCTGTGGATTATCCTCTGGATAACCTGCTTTGTATGTTTAGCTATCTCATTGTGGAGACAGTTTACCTCAAACATTTATTAATCAGTAATATATAAATAAAGCCCTTTAAGCCTTTCATCGTCCTCTCTATTTTATTTTTGGGCAATTTGAGTGAACTGATCCGTGAACTGGTCTACCAGCCTGCATGATCTTATGTAATTGGTCCCATGCACCGCACTGATGAGCGGTTTCCATAGACAGCAGTGGCTTTTTTTTTGCTGTATTATTGCAAATCCCTCGTTAAATGAGGCTAGTTTTCATCCACTGAACACCATTGTTGCCTGAGATCTAAAAAGACAGAGTAAGACTGTGGCAGGATTTGAAAATGGTTTTCCTGAGACATCCATACTGCCTGTGCTCAGCTGGTTGTGTGCCTAAAAATAGCTCCTGTCCCCTTGTGGCCTCGGCTCAATTATGGCCACATCTGGATCGAGCTACCTGGTTGAAATTTACACTACACAGTGGAGTTAATGAAAAAAAAAGCGCTAGAAACAAAATCATGATTACAATGAGAGTCTGCTGATATGTTCATGCCTCCCGAGACGCTTTCCGTTGAGTTATAAGGCTGATCCGACACAGCATGTCGCCACATCCTACTGCAGGTCTTCAGCATCCCTGTAACCATCAGTGGAACAAACCATAAACTCCAGTGATTCGATTTAGTCCATAAGTAACTTCATGAGTGGCCGCTGGTTCCCCATTACACCTGCTTAACCAATCTAATTAACCATTTGCTAAACCCTTCCTCCCATCAGTTACCATCCAGTCATTGCGTAGAAGAGTTTGAAGGGTTTATTTTATTTTTTAGCCTTTCAAAAATAAGAATTGTTAATTATATTTAAAGATATAAGAATTCTGAATTTAAACATCTAGAAATGATCACACCTTTCTTATAGGTTTTCTTGAGTTTTGGTGCATTTCATTGGGTCACCTGTTGCTATAACTTTCAGGATAGCGTGAGGAAGGAAGTCAGCTATCGAGACTAAATGTAACGTGAATAAAACTAAAACCTTTCCTTGTCCATGAACATTTATGACTGAGTCACATTCGGTTTGATTCTGAGCGCTCATTTGTGTTTCTTCACATTTCTTGGCGACAGTGTTTATTTGCATTCACATCAGCCTCTCACTGAATTCAGCACTCACCAGAGGTCTTTCTCTTCATCTCCTCTCTGTCACATCGCACTCATGAAGTAATGTCAGTTTCCCCTCCAGCTCCAGTCGGCAGTCAACAGTGGAGCTCACCTTCGCGGATCACTGCTGCGGTCGGGTTGATAAATGGGAGTGAAGATAAATCCACTTTTTATTTCAAAAGATTAGAAGTCATCTCGGAGCTCTCCAGGCTTCTCCAGAAGACCTGACTCTGCACCCGACGGTCTCTTTCTTACTCTCGTGCTAGTTTAGCCTAAAACAGCCATGGTGGACTGAAGGGCTTGAGACCGACAGCCTTTTGTCGTCCCCCAGTCACAGAATGTGCTTCGGCTGAAAAGGCGATCACTTAGCAAATGGACAAACTGAAGTGACCCACGCTGTCTATGCTTACTACAATAGAGCGCCTCTTTCCATGCTGTTACCATGGTTTCTCTCCCTGCACAGCGCTGTGTCAGCCCTCGTTACAGTCACTGGGATGATACTCAGCACGACAGCTAACGTAACGAGAACTGCTCCGTGATGCTGGTCTATCTATCTCGGTCAAAAAAGGGCTTGCTGGCAGGACCTTGCAAAATATATTGTGCTGGTGGAACCGAAAGGGCCTTTACTGATGTGTGGCTAGTTTGCTGTTAGCAGCCAGTGAGCAGCAGAGTGTTGCTGTGGGAGCTAAAGGCTAACAGAGCTAATAGCTTACGCTACAGCTGAGCCAAATACGCAGCAGAGAGTTTCTGTCCAGAGGAACATCAAGTTCACACTGAACAGATGTACTGAAGTACTTCAGCTCACTACAGTTTGGAGGTAAAAGTACTTTTGAGTTTTGAGTTACAGCTTTACATCTGTACACATTTTACCAAACGAAAGGTAACTTTCATTTTGCTTTAAACCACTTCTTTGAATTAACCAAAATAAATCTAATTATTTCTTCAATATTTTAATGATGTGTTTTAATGCCACTAATAACTAACAACTACAGACGACAATGAAGTAAAGAAATGTCCTGTAGATTGGTGATCGGTGTTGGCCGACTCTGCTTCGGGGCGCCCTTATTTGAGTATTTGTAATTTGAACAAGATACGTTTTGATGTATTTGTGCCCATCTCTGTTTGTTGGCTAATACATTGATTAAATTCTTTACAGCGCATAATCGATGAATCTATTAACCATTAACATCCCCTAGTCCACATATAAGAATGTCAGCTTTAGCAGCTTTAATCAAAATCTTCCCTACATCCTGCGAGAGTAAACTACAACACCAGCAACAATTAAAACTACTGTTGATTATATTTGATTTTATTCTTTACCGTCAGCTCCATCATATCAAACGTGCTCCAAACAACAAGCCTGCATAATAATGTTTCTATTCACCGATATTCATCTGTTACAGCAAAAAAAAAAAAAAAACCCACTACCAGCTGTTACATGAATGACACCTGTATGCACAAAGCAGATCCACGCAGCACATTGTTATTCCTCAGGCCCTCTGAAACCAGATGAAACAGACAAATGTTATCCGAAGCCGTGTGGCCTCATCCATCCAGTACATTCCTGCTATATTGTGAGCACTTGGTAGACGGAGCTGTGGCGTTGCTATGGAAACCAGTTGCTGCTCAAGCTCATAATATTCCCCCGTGAATGGAGAGCAGAGCGGCTTCAGCACAACCATTTGTTCCAGTGGTAAAAACACTGATGGTGGCTCAGGCAATGTGCAAAGTAAAGAGAATCTGTCCACATGCAGCACGGCAGGAAAGAAAAACTGTGGATGTGACAGCCACACCAGAGGGATCACATAACAATCCCATTGTACTTCACAGGCGCCAGATTTATTTGTCCCTCGGTGGAGGTCAGATCAGCTCCAGAACAGAACAGAGCAGCACGATGTTGTAAATCATATCGTGAATGAGCCATAAACTTCCGTCCGTTATGTTTAAGTCAGTCACACACTAACTCATGTAAACCTTTGGGGAAAACTCAAAATGTATTTTTACTTCATCTGTTCTTACCAGCAGCTGGTCTGTGGAAGATTTAAAATGTGTGTGTGTGTGTGTGTGTGTGTGTGTGTGTGTGTGTGTGTGTGTGTGTGTATCCATTTACTGTGTCATAATTAATTCATGTTGAAAGTTACTCTTGGTATCACTTTATAACAGCCATCATTAATAAATGGTCAAATTATAGTTAATTATGTAGATATGACATCACAACTTATTTTACTTGTTGGTTTTTGTTATTTTTGTTGGTTGGTTGTTGGTTTTTTTTTGGTTGGTTGTTTATTTGTTCGGTTGCTTTTTTAGTTGGTTGGTTGGTTGTTGGTTGCTTGTTTTTTTATTTTTTGGTTGGTAGGTCGTTTGGTTGTTGGTTGGTTGGTTATTTGTTCGGTTCGTTTTTAAGTTGGTTGGTTGGTTGGTTGCTTGCTTTATATTTTGGTTGGTTGGTTGGTTGCTTTATATTTTGGTTGGTTGGTTGGTTGTCTTATATTTTGGTTGGTTGGTTGTTTGTCTTATATTTTGGTTGGTTGGTTGTCTTATATTTTGGTTGGTTGGTTGTTTGTCTTATATTTTGGTTGGTTGGTTGTCTTATATTTTGGTTGGTTGGTTGTCTTATATTTTGGTTGGTTGGTTGTTTGTCTTATATTTTGGTTGGTTGGTTGTTTGTCTTATATTTTGGTTGGTTGGTTGTTTGTCTTATATTTTGGTTGGTTGGTTGGTTGTCTTATATTTTGGTTGGTTGGTTGTCTTATATTTTGGTTGGTTGGTTGTTTGTCTTATATTTTGGTTGGTTGGTTGTCTTATATTTTGGTTGGTTGGTTGTCTTATATTTTGGTTGGTTGGTTGTTTGTCTTATATTTTGGTTGGTTGGTTGTCTTATATTTTGGTTGGTTGGTTGGTTGTCTGATATGTTGGTTGGTTGGTTGGTTGTCTTATATTTTGGTTGGTTGGTTGGTTGCTTTATATTTTGGTTGGTTGGTTGGCTGATTTTTTGGGTTGGTTGCTTTATATTTTGGTTGGTTGGTTGGCTGATTTTTTGGGTTGGTTGCTTTATATTTTGGTTGCTTGCTTGCTTTATATTTTGGTTGGTTGGTTGTCTTATATTTTGGTTGGTTGCTTGCTTTATATTTTGGTTGGTTGGTTGTTTGTCTTATATTTTGGTTGGTTGGTTGTTTGGTTGGTTGGTTGCCGGTTGCTTAGTTGTTTGGTTGTTTGTTGGTTGTTGTTTTTCTTACTTTCTTTAACATAGCAAGATGTTTTTTGAGATTTTCATTAATTTCAGTACAATGATGTGGATCTTAGATTTGGTGAGCTCAGATTATGGTCAAGCAGTTATGGTTGGTTTAGAATATCCAGGGCTATTGAGCTTGATATTGGATTAGGCTTTACGTATTAAAAGGGACTGTTGGGCCTTGGAAGAGGTATTGTCTCTACTGAGTGCCTTTACAGTTAACTATCAATGTAACAATTTATTAATGATGGTTATTCTAAAATGTTACCTTACTCTTTAATAATTTAATAAGTTGTTTAATTAGTACATAATTTTCCCAGCCACATTAAAATCACACCATAGACAACAGAGTGAAAAGGTGATTTGAGGTTGTGTGTTTTCTGTCACCTGCACAGGTGGAGAAGCTCTGGATGTTTTGCTGCACTGGGTGACCTCCACCTCGTACTGAAAATGTTTTTGACAAGCGCTTATTGGAGCTAGTTAGGTCAGACGACTGTCAGGAATATAAATATAGACATGGGCACAGTTTAGGTCACAGTTAAGAGTCTGCTCTGACCCTGTTTCTAAACCTTTATATATCTTCAGTGGATAATTATCCTGTTCCACAGATCTATTCATATATGGTCACTGCACCGTCTGGTTTCCTTGTGGGTGCTGAGGAGCTCCCGAACACCCACAAAGCATTACAACCAGGTTACACACTCACTCTTCACTGCAGGAGCTGCTGTGACAAAGTGAGGCTTGCTTTTTGCAGTGTGGGTGGTGACACGTTTTCTCTCGGCCTCGCTGTAGCTGCAGCTTTTTCGCACTGAGACTGTTTAGTACTACTGGCAAATCAGCACACTGGTCTCAGCTCATGCGGTGGTGGTGCTGGAAACAATGGCAGAGTAGGAGGTCTATTGTTAGTGATATCATCTGCATGCTCGTCTTGTTTGTGTTGCTGCCAATCAATCTGGGAGTACGTCCACATTAAGTCTTCTTGAAGTCTGTTTTTTTACTGAAACGGCGTATTTCTTCCTCCAAAACAGCCTCCAGAGAGTATATATCTTATTAACGGGCTGTCACTTGGCAGAACAACCGTATGTGTGAAAACCAGTCAGGCAGGAGTTGTGTGTCAGCAGAGATAATGCAGCTCAAACTTTTTCTGTGATTGCATATTTTAAACATTAAAATGGCTAATTATACAGCGCAGTCATTGCCGCAGCCATGAATAACATTATGATTTGGCTCAGACACAAAGTTTTGTTGTCTGCTAACTGAAAAGAACAAGAGATTTTGCCTGATAAAGATCAGGATGTCCGTGTTAAACCCTCCAGACCCTCCAGAACGTCTCCATGTTAGAATCCTGCATTTAAATGTCTAAAAGCAACGAGACATTTTGTGTTCAAACACAGTGAAATCCACAAGTTTACTCTCTCTTCTTTTTCCCCTCTCCTGTCTGCCACGTAATGGTCATGATGTGAAGCACATTTCCTCTCCAGCTCCAGTCTGTCTTCAACATCACGTTACATAAACACCCAAAAGTGGAGGTCAGCTCCCGGATCACTGCTGCAGGCAGGTTGATAAACAGCAGTGAAGATAGATACACTTTTAATACCAAAAGTTGTCTGAGAGCAGAGTCAGGGTGTTGATCCCTCCAGAAGGTCTGGCTCTGCACCCAACTTCCTCCTCCAGCTGTCCAGATGTGGGCAGCTGAGCAGTGGCTGAACCCTGCTGCATCGAGTGCTCGCCAAATGTCTGATGTTTAGTTTTGACAGCGACCCCTAGTGGCAGAAATTACACATTGTTTGTTAAAGTAAAGGAAAGTATTATCTGCAAAAATGTATCTTAACTATCAGAGGTGACAGACTGGTGTTTTATCATTGGATTATTATTACTGATGTATTAAGGTGCATTTTAATGCTCCTCTATGGTTTCAGCAGATTGAGGTAGAGAAAAACTTTAACAATGTCCAGACCAAGTTATGATATGATAACTTAAAGGACAAGTTCACCCAAAAATGACAATTCATTAAGAGTCTTTACATATTCACCCTCATGTCGATGGAAAGTCAGGTGAAGTTTCGTAGTCCACAAAATATCTCTGGAGCGTCACAGCAAAACAGCGTTGCAGCGCTCTCCTAAACAACTGAAGGAGCTGGAGACTTGTTTTAAAATGTCCAAAAACAAGTCGTCCGAAGCCCTGAGATCCCAAATTGTTATGAAAAGACGTTATTTAAAGCCTTTATAAAGCCAAAATCTTCGGGACCTTGTGTCATGGGTGTAAATGTTATCAGGTTTGTGTGAACTAGTCCTTTAATATTCAGAGTAACTACTAGCTAAAGCTGTCAGAAAAGTCGTGCAGTAAAATTTCTTGAAACTGAAAACTCAGAATCAGAATTGTACTTCTTCTTGTAAAGGTAGTCTGAATAAAAGCAGAATGAACAAGCTTCTTGAACTTGCTTATTACACCCAATTACCACATGTTCCCTCTCTAACAGGCTTGAATCCACCTAGAAACCCCATGGAGCAGGATGTGGAGAGCCCGGCCATCATCAGACAGCCCAAGTTGCCAAAGCAGGCCCGTGAGGACCTGCCTAAACGGCTCGCAGAGATGGACAGAACAAAGAAGGTCCAGCGGTACGTCCAGAAAGACGGCAAGTGCAACGTCCATCATGGGAACGTCCGGGAGACGTACCGCTACCTGACAGACATTTTCACCACGCTGGTGGACCTCAAATGGAGGTTCAACCTCTTCATCTTCGTGCTGGTGTACACAGTGACTTGGCTCTTCTTCGGCTTCATGTGGTGGCTTATTGCATACCTCCGGGGCGACCTGGAGCATTTAGCAGACAACAAGTGGACTCCATGTGTCAATAACCTCAATGGGTTTGTATCAGCCTTTCTGTTCTCCATTGAGACAGAGACCACCATTGGTTATGGATACAGAGTCATCACGGACCAATGCCCCGAGGGGATACTGCTGCTGTTAATTCAGTCTGTGCTGGGATCTATCGTGAACGCCTTCATGGTGGGCTGCATGTTTGTGAAGATCTCACAGCCCAAGAAGCGAGCTGAGACACTAGTGTTTTCCACCAATGCGGTCATCTCGATGAGAGATGGACGGCTGTGCCTGATGTTCAGAGTCGGAGACCTCCGAAACTCGCACATCGTGGAGGCGTCAATCAGGGCCAAGCTCATCAAGTCTAAGCAGACCAAGGAAGGGGAGTTCATCCCTTTGAACCAGACGGACATAAATGTGGGCTACAACACGGGAGACGACAGGCTGTTCCTCGTGTCACCGCTCATCATCTGCCACGAGATAAACCAGCACAGCCCCTTCTGGGACATCTCACAAGCCCACCTGACCAAGGAAGACCTGGAGATCGTTGTGATCCTGGAGGGGATGGTGGAGGCCACAGGTGAGTTTTCACACGTTTTCTGGCCACAATCAGATGCTGAATATTGAATGATATCATGCATCGATCACATCAAAGTGTACATTAATTGTTCCTTTTATCCCACATGTTACTTTAGAAAATACATGATTATTGTGTTTCATTACCTCGGATTTAAGGAGTTACCTCTTTTTTACTGAGCACAGACCTGTTTCATGAGTACAATGCAGGTCAATAAGCAATATTGTCTTTTTAAAAATGTTCTTTATTAATTTCATTCAGTTCAACAAACAATGCAATGACCGTTTTAAATCCACGGCAGGGATGTGGCTTCATATTTGTCTGTCAGTTGGTCCATTTACTCTTTGATGGATCACCAGGAAGGTTTGAGTAAAATGTCTCATCAACTATTAGATCGGATTGGCACATAATTTGGTACCAACACTTTTGTTCGCCTCGAGATGAACTGTAATCTCTCTGGTGATCCCCTGAACCTTTTCTCTTTTTTGTCAGAGTTCTCAATCATCCACCATCCTTCAGTTTCTGACTTAATACCTGCAAAACAGCCTCCCATGTACTTGTGACAAATGGTTAACAAACACTGCCTTATCATGACAATCTTTTGTACAACCGCGGTCAGTTGAGTTAATTCCTCTCACATGTGCACACGGCGTGTTTGGCCGAGACACTGTCGACGTGATGCAGCACACAGTCTTCACTGCCACCGGCTCTTTGTGTGTCAGCTGGTGTGTCAGGAAGGGCGCCAGACTTTGTATCCAGGCTTCGTAGTGGCCAACCTGCGTAATTACGTTACACGATGCACTGCAACCCAAAAAGACTTTTTCCCATAAGCTTACATTGTGAAAGAAGCATTTGTAAATCAGTGGATAAATCTTTTTGAGTGTTACAACCCCTGCAAAATGATCTGTTTCAATGTCAGAATTTGAGCCATTCGGTCCGATAAGATTAGGAAATTCTAGAAGAGTCGGCGGATTACACATGTGTCCGGATTGGATGTCACGTCCCTGATCTGGGCCCTTAGCATTTAGTCCAAAGCACCACAGCCTCATGGAGCTGATGAGCATGGTTGTAGACTCAGAAGTAAATTTCTCTATGCTGATTGTGACCCAACCCAAAACCGCTGGATCCCATTCCCGTGTTCCTAGCCCTATGCTTCTGCTCAGTTTAAAGAATTTGACACTTTATATCTCATCATTACTGTCGACTCTAAGCATTCTTTGCATGTATAGGTCTCATAATAGAACTTCAAATCTTCCCCTTCACAGTATAAATGATTTTGTCTGACATACAGATCTATAGAAGACTTTGTTCTTATCATTGCTGCTGTCAGATCCAAACCATTGTGTGACAACCAGTACACTGATGCCCATAACTCGCCAACTGCCTGTCAGCATTAACTGAAACATGTATAGAAAGCCAGATGTGAAGGCTGAGTGTTGAGTCGACACTAGAGCCGTGAGCTCACCCAGTAGCTTCGCCCAACATCTCAACCAACATGTTTAATAACGAGTTGGAGAAGATGGTGTTAAGATGCCCGATATCTTTTAGAAAATAGTATGTAATCATTTTTCTCACTAACAGTCATAATAAATGAACCAATTACATAACGTCTGAGTAGTGTGGTCTCAAGCAGCTGCTGCCGGAGGCCCACAGAAGACTGTCCTGCTGACAGCTGAGCCAAACAGGACACTGATTCATGTCTCAAGTCACAAATAAACCACATCTGACAGTGATTAAAAGACACAGCGTCTGGTTAACTGTGAAGGAATGGATGATAAAGTTCAGATCACCAAGACTGAAGTAAAACATATGTGCACTGATGAAATCATCTTATCAGTCAGGTTCAGAACTCTGAGGCTGTGCAACAGTAAAAAGCCAACATGTTCAAAACCGCAGACAAAAGACCAACAATGCCAACCGTAGAGACTAGAAGCTGGGGGGCAAAAGGCTAATAACACCGACAGTGACAGTTTTGCAGAAACACTTCAACCTAACACGAACACTTCTTGAAAACTAAAGCTGGTCTGTGGATCATTCAGAGCTGAGGTTTCCTTAATACAGCTGAAGGGAGGAGCGGAGGGAGGCGTCAGGTGAGGAGGAGGAGGAGGGCAGGTGTTTAGCAGAAACATGAAGTTAGTTTGCTTCAAAATCTGTACTCTTTCATATTTTCATAACTCATATTAAACATATTTTTTATTCAGTCTGACTTACATGCTCTGAGTATGTCCATATTTATGTCCAGCACAAATAAATCCACAAGTAATCATAGCTATGACACTACAGCTTGTTTTATTTTAGCCTATATATATTTACATTTTGGCAAATTGGTTCAGTAAAAGTTTGCCGAATTACCTTTTAGCAGTTCATACATTTTTCTGATTTTCAGAATCAGTGGGGTTTTTTTTTAAATGTGCTACTTTGGCTCCAATGCAGCTTGTAATCTGCAAAGTTACTTGTAGCTGAAGTTATCAAACAAATGTAGTGGAGTAAAAACTACAATATATGCCTCCAAAAATAGAAGAAAAAAAGAAATACTCAAGACTGAACCTAAGTATAGAACTTGAGTAATTGTTACAGTCCATCACTGTAAATAGTCAAGGTCTCCAAAATTGAACTTGCCCACAGTATTTCCATAAAATGTACTTAGTGTACTTTCCATTACTTAAACCTCCATAAATACACCGATAAATCCTAGAGAAAGGATGCTCTGTAACTGCACAACTTGCCCTAGAATCCTTTTATTTTGTAAGTTTTCATCACTATCAAATGAACAGAGTGATAGTTGTCTGTACATTTATAGATGCATCACAAACAAGAGCTGCTAATAGGTAATTCAGCATCCTTTTACTGAACCAATTTGCCAAAATGTCAATGATTATACACTAAAATAAAGAAAAACGTGGTGCAAGTCGTAGCATCTCAGCACTATGAATCCATGGCAACATTATACCTGTATGCATATACTTACTGTGACGAGCAAGTGCACTATTTTCATTTGTATCTGTTTCTGATCATCAATTAAATGATCTATATCCTTAGCTGTACTCTGAATGGGCGGGGCTGACACGGAAGTGGGCGTGGCCAACATGACAGTGCTGAGTTGATGAGAAGTTGCTGTATTTATTTATTAGAAAAGTATTTATAGAACAGATATTGACACATTTTACTCGGATGATACGTAAGGGATAATGCCCGACGAGGTGTCCATAATCAGGAATTAATGGACGACGCGGGGGCCTTAGAACCGTCCGACGTACAGAGGAGGACGGTTGCCTCCGCAATTCTGATTATTGACACCTCGAAGGGCATTATCCCGCTTATACCATGGTCACTTGCCAAAGAAAATAAATTAAGACCATTAATTTATGTTTTCATGCGTTTTACAATCAAAATATAAAGTTTTTCACAGGCAATAACTTAGTTTCCCTGGTAACGCCTGAGGGTTTGACTAATACCTGGAACAATCATTACCCTCCCGTAAGGTTCTTATGCAACGGAAACGTTGTTCACCTCTCCAGTAAATAGGACGGACCTTAGATACGACTTGGCAACGGGAGATATTCTAGTCCGCTCAGCTGTGAGCCAGAAAGCTAATGCTATGCTAATGCTATGCTAACGCTATGCTAACGCTATGCTAGCGAGATTCAAAGTCGATAACATTGTGTACGGTTGACGAACAGTAAATATAATCTGACAGTATGTTTAACAACAAGACTAGCTAGCTTACCAGTCATGTCATTGTCCCCAAATCAACATCAAGATGTTCACGAACAAATGATCGGCCGTGTGTAACGTTACTGTGGCCGCAGCCTGAAGCAGAGAGCTGAACAGCCAACGGGATGTGAGATTATTAGCTTATGTGATAAAAATAAATAAATAAATAAATAAATAAATAAATAAATAAATAAATAAAATCAAAGTATCAGTAAGTTTAAAGTGTACTTTCTGCAGCTTGTGTGTTACAGTCACCATCCTGTGGTGTTCAGAGGATAAGGCTCTGAAGGACTGACGGACTGCACTCAGTGTTGGAAATAAATTGTAAACAGCGGCTTTGACTGCGTTCCCGTCACTATGGTTACGCCAGCTAGCGCATTAGTTTAGACGGTGAACAGACAATTTGACTGGAACTACTTAGTAGGTGTCCGTATACCAGGGATTCATGGACACCCTGCAGCCAATCAGAATCGAGTATTCCCCCAGACCATGGTATAATCATAAATAGCACATCATCTGTCACAGATACCACAGATTTTTTAAAAAAAGTCATTCAAACTAACATTTTAGGGAAGAGGCAGCAATTTGAGAGACAAATATATCAAAACCTGAACAAAGCAAGCAAAAAGAGGAAAAGTAGAAAATTTTTTGTTTTGTTTTTCTGTTGTAATTTGGATTTTTGGTTCGTACTTTGCTCAAAATGTACTTTCCCATGATTCCACTTGTAATCATTACCGTTGCGGTGTGTGTCCAGGTATGACGTGCCAGGCGCGGAGCTCCTACGTCAGCAGCGAGATCAAGTGGGGCTACCGCTTCACGCCGGTGCTGACGCTGGAGGACGGCTTCTACGAGGTGGACTACAACAGCTTCCACGACATCTACGAGACCAACACGCCGCCCTACAGCGCCAAAGAGCTGTCCGACATGGCCAACCGCAGCCGCCTGCCGCTCACCTGGTCCATGGCGAGCAAGCTGAGCCAGCAGGGGCTGCCGGAGTCCGAGCAGGAGGGCCAGGAGACCAGGACCGGCCCGGACGAGCAGGGCAAGAGCCAGCAGACCGAGAGGAACGGGGACATCGCCAACGTGGAGAGCGAGTCCAAAGTGTGAGACGGAGGGCGCGTGAGGTCCATATGAGATTACTGTCCCGCACGAGCCCGCGGTGAGACTCTGCGGGACAGGACGAGCACAGTAGACCCAGCCAGTGTCCCCGCACCGAGACCCGCAGCCTCTCAGTGATTCACCCCCAACAACAACACGTGTGTGCGGACACGTGGCCGCCGCCGGACCGGAACCTTCTGCGGCAAGTGCATGTTTCCAATCTACCGTGATGTCCTCCCGATGAGACTCCTGTTATTTTTTCTATTAAGATATTCCTAGGGGCATTTGCATAAGTATTTTTGTATATACTATAAAACGTTTTGAACTCTTTGTTTTGTCGCGGTGTGAATATTTGACAGATGTTTGATACTAATAACACCTTTAGGTTAGTTCTGTATATATTCTCTGCCTTACTGTGTGTATAAAGCTTTCATGATTTGGTTTTTCAGAAATATATTAGCATGTATAAACATCATCAGCGGTTAATTTATCTTGTATTGTGTATATACTGTATGACGATAATGTTATAAGGAACACACACACACACACACACACATCTCAATGGATGCAAACTAGTTGAAACCAATGACGAACACTTCCCCGAATGATAACTGTCTGTGTGAGGTCTGGTCCGGTCCACAGGTGGTGGTCCGGTCCACAGCACCGCTCCTGGTCCCGGAGCAGCCATGACTTGCTGTTTGCAGCTCAGTGACTTCAGACAAATGGCCCTTTAAAACTGCATCTCGTCACTTTTGCACATTGGAGGCCTCTGGTGGAGGTTAGTCTGTTTTAGTCTCCAGGAATCCCTCACATGTCACCTAACAGTATCCGAACTAATAAACAGTAAATTGCATATTGTGTACTTGATTACTTTTTTTTCTCTGTCTACGTGTTGAATTTACTGAGATCCTTTCTTTAAAGGGATATTCCGGTGTAAGTTTAATCCATGGTCTAACACACCTTGACACCGAGTAAGACTCCCCCTCGAGAGGTCAAGTTAGCTGACCGCTAGCTTAGCTAGTTTTAGCAACCTCAGAAAAGACCGCACGATAACAATACACTGCAGCTTATGTCTCCAACTAGAAACCGCCATCAAAAAGCCACAATTAATGGTGAGAACAGCAGCAAACTTCAGCAACAGTACATGTACAGTCCCAGCACACAGTAGAACATCTGAACATCTGGCTAGCAAATGTTAACTTTGCTTATGTTACCGTTGCTCACATCACTGATTCTAACTTTACCATTGCTAACACTCGCTAGCTAACATTACCATTTCTTACACTAGGAAAAGCTAATGTTCCTAAAGCTATCTAATGTTAACATTCCTGATGTTAGCTTGCTAATGTTAATGTTGCAACAGTAGGGCAGTATAGTAAGCAGGGTGCATCCTTTAGAAATCAGTCATTTTTACGTGTTTATTCCCCACAAACTGGCAACTACCAAGACCACATGATGCCAACAATGTTTTGCTGTTGTCTGACAAACCTTGTTAAAGGCTGGAACCAACTGTCAGAATTCTTACACAGAGATAAACAAAGCAATCATTTGGTCTAACATTTCTATATTTTTGATGACATTTTAACGTAGACGTGTTTTTTTTTGTTTTGTTTTTTATCTACAGATCTTGTAGAAAGGTGCAGAATAAATCAAATAAATCTCTTTTCCTTAAAGGGATATTCCGGTGTAAATTTAATCCATGGTCTAACACACCGTGACACCGAGTAAGACTCCCCCTCGAGAGGTCAAGTTAGCTGACCGCTAGCTTAGCTAGTTTTAGCAACCTCAGAAAAGACCGCACGATAACAATACACTGCAGCTTATGTCTCCAACTAGAAACCGCCATCAAAAAGCCACAATTAATGGTGAGAACAGCAGCAAACTTCAGCAACAGTACATGTACAGTCCCAGCACACAGTACGAAGCATCAAACATCTGAACATCTGAACATCTGGCTAGCAAATGTTAACTTTGTTACTGTTGCTCACATCACTGATTCTAACTTTACCATTGCTAACACTCGCTAGCTAACATTACCATTTCTTACACTAGGAAGAGCTAATGTTCCTAAAGCTATCTAATGTTCACATTCCTGATGTTAGCTTGCTAATGTTAATGTTGCAACAGTAGGGCAGTATAGTAAGCAGGGTGCATCCTTTAGGAATCAGTCATTTTTACGTGTTTATTCCCCACAAACTGGCAACTACCAAGACCACATGATGCCAACAAAGTTTTGCTGTTGTCTGACAAACCTTGTTTAAAGCTGGAACCAACTGTCAGAATTCTTACACATAGATAAACAAAGCAATCATTTGGTCTAACATTTCTATATTTTTGATGACATTTTAACGTAGACGTGTTTTAAAAAATTTTTTTATCTACAGATCTTGTAGAAAGGTGCAGAATAAATCAAATAAATCTCTTTTCCTTAAAGGGATATTCCGGTGTAAGTTTAATCCATGGTCTAACACACTGTGACATCGAGTAAGACTCCCCTCGAGAGGTCAAGTTAGCTGACCGCTAGCTTAGCTAGTTTTAGCAACCTCAGAAAAGACCGCATGATAACAATACATTGCAGCTTATGTCTCCAACTAGAACCGCTATCAAAAAGCCACAATTAATGGTGAGAACAGCACCAAACTTCAGCAACAGTACATGTACAGTCCCAGCACACAGTACGAAGCATCAAACATCTGCTAGCTTTGCTGGATTTGTATTAAAAACACAGCACAACTCACTCTCTGCTCCAGCAGCCTGCCTGTGTGGGAAGCCTAACAGTCAAATACCGAGTGCAGTAGATTTCTGCAGCTCAAGGATGAAAATGTCTGATTATTACTCCATGGGATGCTCAGTTCTTATTATCGAGAGCTGACAGGGAAAAGAACTTACACCGGAATATCCCTTTAAAGGGTAACTCCACCATGTTAGACAGTGAAGTGTGTTTACAGGTCTTGGGGAGTACCACTGTACGTGAAGAGAAGTAGTATACAGCCTCTGGTTGCTCCAGAGGAAGCTGCATGTAATCTGATTACTAGTGCTGACTCTGAGGTACTGAGTCCTACTGAATCTGAATTTTCGCTTCCTTTGTCTTAAAGTCACGAGGCTTTTTGAATTGTTTTTTGGTTAAATGCCTTAAATAAGGTCTCTGGTTACCACAGGCTTAAAATATTGACATGTTTTGTTTTACTACATAAAGTGCATCATTAAATGTCTCACGACTGAATTATATAAAGTGCTTACACGTCTGAAAAATGTTATTGGTTCTAAGTTACCGGGGGCAGCACATCTACTCACTGGTCCATCTGTACAGAAAAACTACTCTAACTCTAACTTTACAACTTGTAGGTTGGTCAATTTATAGAAAACGTATCGTAATAGAGTGGTGTCAAAAAAAAAAGACGAACTGAAAACATAAAACGAACAGAGACAAGTTATTAGACTCCTCATTGTTAAAGTCAAGTCACATGTCTTTAACTTCCACTTCTGTAAAGTTGTAAGTCTTCCAGACAGTGTACCAGGGTCAGCTCAGAATAAACCACAGTGTGTCACTCAGTGCAACAGTGAGTCTCACTGATGTGCTTTAATTGATTTTGGACAACAATGGAGCGTTATGGGACAGAGGAAGAAGATATGGCAACAACACATGTTAGCTGATCAAGTCATTGTTGATTTGAGTTTTTTCAAGAGATTTGTTGACAAAAAGAAAACCTTACCCTTTTAAGTGGGTAACCCAACTTGGTGAGCATGGAGCCATTATCACAAAATAAGAGCTTAAAACTTATAGAGGAATCAATCCAACAACAGGTGTTACAGAACCAAGTTAGCTTTAAGACTGAACGGGAACATTTCAGCTAGCTAACATCATGTTCGTCTCAGTTTGTTAAAGCCACACATGCCAGCAGGGCACTGGTTCTCTGCAGTGGAGTCAGTGTGTCATTTTCTGTAATCAAGCATTTTACAGTCTTGTATGTGCTTTTAACTCAGTGTTAGTCCTTGAATTAAAAGTGATGTTGTTCTGTTTGGTCACACATTAAGAAGATCCACAACAAACTCAGTAGTACGGCAGCAGTGTCTCAACAGGCAACGACACAACACCCAGTATTATACAGTACATGACACAATGACAAAATAAAACAGCATTTGAAAACACATTATTCAGAGTGTTTTGAGGTGAAAGTGCAGAAAACCTGCCAAAATATATTAAGTTCTAAAACCACAGTACGATGTTAAAAAATGGTGTTTATAAAAAAAAAAAACTGAAGGACCTCTTCAAGTTAATTTGATGCTTGACAATAATGAGAAAATGTGATCTTGATCCGGAGCGGTTTTCACTTCACCAAGCTCCGTAACGGACACATAAACAGCTCGGCGAGGAATGGGATTATGTTTTAACAAGTCAAGCTGGTCTCAGACTGAAAATCAACGCACCACACATTTATACTTTTTAGTAAAATATTGTTTCTGTGGTTGCTAAAAGTGGAAACGGTGACATTTAGCAACTGCGACGAAAGAGCACGATGGTCATCATGAAGGCCCCTCAGCACCACACCAGAGGCCTGATGCACAGTGTGACATGTTGACAGTGCTGCAACTTCTGTGTGAAATAAAATACAACAAAGCCACACAAGGAGTGAAATGTGTTATTTAGGCTGCTCCTGGGTAGATAGAACTTCCTCAGTCTTTCATAAAGATCATTAGTATTTTATCATTAGCAAGGTGTGGGACAAAAAGGAGTGGAATCCAACTTAGTGCTAACATTTAACGTTCATCAGCCAAGCTGCTGTTAATCATTTGCTTGCTGGGCACGATGGCTTTGTGTTTCTCAATAAAGTAACTGCATCATTACATTTTTATCTCGAGGGGGAAGGAGCAAAAAGGAGCTCAAAATTATGGTTTTGGTTTTAAAATTTCTATATTTTCTGTATTTGTTTTGAAAGCAGTACGATCTCCAGAGGATATATGGAGCTAGCATGAATGTCAGCCTCTCAAACAAGCTAACGTTACCTGTTCCTCATGCGACGTCTAGCAGGTTGTTTGTTTTAAGTAATTTAGCAGCATGTTTTTTTTAACACCTAACGCAGTACAAGGAAGAATATTTGGCTAGTTTTCAAACCACAAATATGTATTGTTAGTTAGCCCCTTTGGTGCTAGTTGGTGAACTACTAGCTGCTAACGTGCTAACAGGCCGTGCTAGCTTCAGTTTTCATATCTCTCTTTCTTTTCTTGTACTGTGCCAATTAATACCTCCTGACATTTTGTTATCAAGATTGTACATTGTTTTATTTTCACTGTAAGAGTTACTGAAGTAAAGGAAAATAAGAATTCCATGCTAGTTAGCTTGCTAACTTTCAATTAGCAAGTTCGCTTTGTTCACTATTGGGCAGTTCCCACGGTTATTAAAGAAACATTTTTCGCATCAGCTGTTGTCTCATTAACTGTCTAAAAAAACAAGCCTCATGTGTGAGTTTTAAGTCTGAAGAAGAAATCCAAATAAAAGTAGATGTTGCCACACAGCTACCAAGCTACATTAGCGTCCATTTTGAACCCTGCGACTCTCCATTCCCTCGAAGGTAAGCCCTGTCCAGACAACTTCCTTAATGCCATGATTTTGTACGTCAAGTAAAAATTGACATTAGATATTTTTGATTTTGCTTCCCTGCTATTCCACTGAAATGAACTGTTTTGCTATTATTAATACTGGAGTGACGGGGTGTTTAAGGTGCAGAAGAAGCTACCATCAAACTCAGAACACAGGCAATGAGCTGACATTTAAAAGCAGGAGTACCCTCGCTGAAATGAAATATTTTTTTCCCTTTGCAGGCTCCACTACCCAGCGAACACCTGGGGCGTCAGAGGTGGCGGCAGGTTGTCATTGTCCATGTTGTTGGCATCAATCGCAGAAACTTGGCGCGGCAGGATCTCCAGTGGGTACTTCTCCAGGATGTCGTTCACCTCCCGCTGTACGCCCTCGGGCCAGGCGAGGAGGTCGGCCTGCAGGCTCTGAGCCGCCTCCATCAGCGTCTCCTGCCTGCTGCTGAGCCCCGACAGCAGCTCCAGGTTGTGGTTGAGCTGAGCCAGGACGGGGTTGGTCGCGGCAGGCGCCGGGCCGGTCCGGGACCAGTCGACCTCTGTGCTGTTGAATCGCGGTGAAGCTTGGCCTGACATGTAGCGCTCAAACTCCTCTGGGGAGAGGTTGAGAGACTGAGCGTCCAGCTTCTCGATAAAGGCCGCTGCACAGCACTGGACAAGACAAAACACAGGAGACACAGCAGCTGAGAAGACGGCTGGGAGTTCGACAGCAAGATCACATGGCCTCGATATTAAAGGAGTAGGTTGATATATTGAGTAATATGTGGTGGAGGTAAGAAAATATCATCTTTATTCGCTAGCAGCTGGTTAGCTTAGCTTAGCATAAAGACTGGAAACGGGGGGAAACAGCTAGCCAACAGACCAGGTTGGTGAAGTAGTATCCATCCTCCCCCGTCATCAGCCTGCTGGGGTTACAGAAGCGGGTGATGTACTGGATGTTGGACTGGAGTCGCGGAGGGTTGGCCTTGAGCACGATGTAAATGAGCGCTGGGAGGAAGTCGTCGGCCGAGGCCGGCTCGTTCTTGGTGATCCTGATGGCGCTGAAGATGTGTTTACTGCAGCTCGTGATGCAGCCGAGTTTGTCCCGAGGAACCCTCTTCGAGTCCATCTCGATGACATCTGGAAAAGACAAAGACAGACACAAAAACACTTCTTTTATCACTGCTAGAGCTGAAAATGAGTCATCAGAAAATCAGTCGGCAACTTTTTTGATAATTTATTCATTGTGTACATCATTTTTAACTAAAAAGAGGCAGAAAAATGACTGGTTCTGCTATTTTAGACGTAAATATGAATTGGCATGTTTGTAGAAGTTGTATGTTGTACAGCACCTGTTATTGCTTTGACCACGTTCTCAGAGACTTCGGGGATTTCTTCATCCATCGACACACACAGCATCTGGATGGTCACCCAGTGTAAGGCCCTGCACATCAGAGACACAACAGAGGACGGCTCAAGCTTTTCTCTTCCCTGTGATGGAGCACATCTGTTAAACTCACCTGTGAGCAGCTGACATTCACATTTAAGAAGAACATGGACCTAAAAATGTGTTCAGTCTTCACACACTGCTGAAGATTAAAGACAAGCATTGATGCTTTCTAAAGGAATGTATAGCAAATATATATCATTATTATTACTACCATTAAATCTGCTGTTATACCTTTATCATTTTATTGCTGAGTCACAATAAACATCTTGAATCTTGAAAGCATCTGTGTCTGCTGTGAGTGAAAGCAGCCCCACCTGATCCTCGTCTGTGTGGCCAAGTCCTTCTTCTCGTCGTCGGTGGTTTCTGGACAGAACACGCTCTTATACAGACGAGTCATTATGTACTTCTCCACTTGGTCCATCACCTGCTCCACAGACTCTGAAGAGCCTGGTACACAGAGATTAAGCAGAACACATCAGAGCTGGTGCTGGGTGGAAAAACCTGAGTCTGCTGCCACCAAGTGGTTGCTCCAAACTCAGATCTATAGGAACAACATTACAGAAACTATTCCTACAGAGATGGATCTTTTATTTCTGGCTTCAGAAAGGATCTTACTATTTAACAAAAAGATCTATCTCTGTTGGAATCTTGTCAGAAGCTTAGAATAACAGCCTCAGCCAAAAACAGGCGAGTTTTGAGGGCATAGCTTTGAAGGCCGGAGTTGCCCCAAAGGATTTCACTGCAGCCAGGCTGCGTCTGTTATAAGAGGTGATCTGCTGGACCACTTCCAAAACTTTTGGTAAGTGTAAATCATTTACAACACACCCCAACATGTAAACACTGGCCATCTGTAATTAGAATGTTTGCCTCCATGCACCAGTCAAGCTGCTGTTTCTAAACTATGGTGGCCAGAACATGTTTCCCAGCATCTTACGATGTCACAGTGAAGTTGATCGTTGACCTTTGGATATAAAATGTCATAATGTCATCATTTGATCCTATTAGACATTTGTGTACAATTTTGGCATAGTTATCACATGAATTGTTGAGTAATGGCCACAAATGTGTTTTTTGATGTCACAGTGACCTTGACCACCAAAATCTAATCAGTTCATCCTTGAGTCAAAGTGGATAATATATATGTAAATACCGGAATTCCCCTTTAATGGAGCTGATTGTTGAATGGTTGCAGAACCAACCTTTAAAGTGACTCATCAGGCGGTCAGCCATGTTCTGGTAGAAGTCCTGAACACACTCCGACAGCTCGTCAGCACTCAGGTCCTGAAACCAACAGAAGTGAGAAGCTCACACAGCGCCGATCAGATCAGAAAACACACGACTGTTAACTTTTTATTATTAAGGCTTCACTAAATGTCATAGAATATAGGACCTTTTTGCTGGACATGCTGACAATGAAGGCTCGGCACTGCTTGTGGATCTCCCGTCCAGGCTTCTGGAGGCTTTTCAAGAACTCCACAAAGTCCTTGGTCACCTGGTCCGTCTCGAAGCTGGCGTGGCGGCTGATGGACGGGCTGGGGCTCTTACCCTCTTGGGTTTCTGATGAGGAAGAAGCACATTTATAAAAAGCCGAGCTTCTGGCTGCCTGCCCTTCCTCCCCCACAATCTGTTTCTACACTGGAGCCAACTTTGCCAGACGACAAGACAAGATGTAAAATGTTAATTAGTGAGCCTCAGCAGTTGGTGGTAATTATTCAGAATTTTAAAATAAGCTTTATTGGCATGAAAATAAATTATACTCGACACAAGAAAACTAAATAAATGTTTGCAAGATAACAAATATCACTTAGAAGCGTTCAGTACAGCTTGTGTTGCCCACTGTTTATGAGAGTGTCCGAGCTGTAGCATCACTAGAACATTATGTTTCGTGAAGAGGACCTTGAAATGGGGCCGATTGCAAGTGATGTGAGATCTGTGACCGCTTTCAATTCTTTGTGGATTTGCCCTTTAGTGTCATTCACCTTTCTTGGGAGCAGAACGTGAAGAAGGGCTGAAGAACTTCTTCACGGTGGTCACTTTACGTGTTTTCTCGTTGGTCTTCTTCTCCTCAAACTTGGAGAAGGGGCCCATGGAGGCGTGTCCCGGGTGAGGCGGCGGCGCCGTGGACTGGGGGTGGGGCTGTGTCTGCGCTCCGTGGCTGCTGGCATACGCTGCCTCCTCCTCCCGCTGCAGCCTGGTGCCAGGGACGTTTCAAAGAGTAAATACCAGTAATCAGAGGGGAATTATGATGATCTGGAGCGACGAAACAAGCTCCACTTATTCTACAGAGGAGAACTTCCAGTCTAAATAACATGCTGCGCTGCGATACACAACGAGGGCGATCTGAAGCGAAGGTGTTGGTCTTACTTTTCTGCCAGAGCCCAGTCGTCCTGGATCTGTTTCTGCCGCACCCGCTGGTACTCCTCCCTCCAGCACTTGGAGCACAGGCCCTGCCACGCTGCGTTGCCATAGTAACCGCACCCTTTCTTGCACAGCAGGTCCGACTGGTCGACATGAATCCCTCGCCGCTCCGTCCGCTGACTCATGATGCTGGACGACCTGGAGGGAGAAATTCGTGGTATCATTTATTAGTGGGTTTGTTTGCGCTGCCTGCAGCGTGTGTTTATGACACAGTCTGAGATTATTACAGTTTATAGACGCTGCGTCTGAGGCCTCGCACTCTGGACAAAAACAGCACATCCACTCATGTCGATCAGGTGTGAGACGCGCAGCACCAGGTGAACGCTGACATGTTTGCAGGAAATGAAGCTTTTGCAAAACATGTCAGTCACAGAAACACAGTGAGCCTCAGCTCATTATTTGACTGTCTGGCCTGAAGCTTTTTGGTCTTGGCTCACTCTCAACAGTCTCAGCACTGTTTTCAGCAGCAGCAGGTGGCTGATCTCAGTGAAAAAGCTCCTAAAGACCTCATGTAGACCACCTGCTCAGCACCAAACAGCTCACGGACAACGTTAGCAACTAGCTAGTGAACACATTGGGGCATTTAGCAGCTAAAGAGAAGATATTTCTGAGTTGCTGGCAGACATGTGACTCAAGTCGTTTGAGTCCAAGCCGCAAGCAAACACAAGGTATTAGTGCCTGTCTGATGATTTTATTGGCCAATCTATCTGACCTTTTCAAACAGAAGGACAGTGAATTGCAATTGTATTATAACTACTAATATTCAGCGGAAAAAAATTCAGATTCAAGATGTTTACCGTCACCCCGATTGTACCAGTACACTCGTGTGAAAGTCTGTTGCTTAGAGACTCCACTGTAGAAATGGTAAATAGTAACCAGGAAATAAAATGTATATAATAATGATACATAATAATAAATATATACAGAATAAAAATATAGGACAGCAGGGATAAGGTGAATCTGTACATAAATGCTATAAAATGCTTAATTTCTTCTCAGTTCACCGTCGCTTTTAAATCGTAAAATACAGCCAGACAGAATTTGAAAACTAACCGATGTGGCTTTTTCAGGGACAGACTGAAAACTGATATTTGGGATTGATATTCATTTGCAGTAAAAATGAAAATCTTTCTGTCAGAATTCCGTACAGCCAGTGATAGTAAAGTACAGTTTACTCAAGTACTGTTCATCTCCTGCTGCTTCTCACTTCCTCTCCACTGCAGTTATTTGATACGTTTAGTTCAGCTGCATTCAAATATCTGGACTTCACTGCACTTGCATGATGAGTTTTGAGGGCTGCCCAAACACACAATTTATCGTGTCCACCAGGGCTCTCAAGGGGACTTTCTGCAGACTTCACCGAACTTCACTGATTTACGTATCTACGAGTCATTGTGATACGGACGTGAGGTTGTAGAACTTATTATAAATATGTAAAACAACAACTTTAATGAAACATTACTTCATTAACCACATCGTGATGCAGAAATATGTCTAAGTAAATGTTCTAGAGGTAATCCAATTCATTTTATTATTTCAGTCTTCACGGCTGTCAGTCAGCGGTTCATAGTTCATAGTACATAGACAGATAATGATAAGTGGGAAAATGCTGAATATCGGCCCTGATAATCGGTCTACCACTAAGTTATTACCAAACAAGTTTTGCCACAAAGTATTTAACTAGTAATATAAATGCCAGACAGACAACCTGGAGCTTTGGACCCCCTGAGGATCTGGGTGGACCTGGTCCAGCCTGGTTCAGGCTGCTGGAGAAGGACTTGATTGACAGACATCTGTTAGAGTCTGTTAATGACTTCAGGGTGCCTCATCTGGCGCCCTGGACAGGATAGTTTACAGAGCATGAAGTGTGTAAGTAAGGATGTAGTTAGTAAGCTGTTCTTCCACATTAATCTCCTTGTTAAGTCTCTGGATCTCCACTGGAAGGATAAACACGTTCTACCGGAGGATAATCCCTCATTCTGTGTTTTGATGCTGGTGGTGAAGAGCCAAGATCTACCATAGGTGTTCAATGTAAGCTAGTTTTGATCTGGTGACTGTGAAGGCCTATGCATAGCCAATAATTCACTTAATTGTCACACTGATTAAGCCCTCAGTTAGTCCTTCTGCTCTGTCTGAAGGCATCTGACCCTAAAAACACCTCTGCTTGTGTCTGCACTTATTTTTCAGGGGTTTCCTTTCATTTGTCACACGTCTGTTGGTCAGTTAGCTAAACATGTTGCAGTGTTTTACTTAGCTATCACACAGATGAAGTTAGCCGAGGTAATTATTCATAAAGTCTTATTAATAATGTTTAACTTTACCATGTCGCTAGTCACTACGCTGCTTTGGCACTCACCTGTAATGTTTTCACCGATCATAAGCAGGAGCAGCCCTCCTCTTCTTCGCTCGCTGCTGTGTGAGACTGACTGAGTCTCCAGGGTCGAGACAGTGACGTCTCATCCACGACCTCACGGAAGTCCAGCGACAACATGACTTTACTGTGGTTACAAACATGTCTCTGATATTTTATCTCAAAGTGGGACCAAAGTAGTTGTTTCCACCATTATTTCAACTGTACAGCATTGTTTTGTCCATGAATAGCTAGTTTGATTGAGCAGTCTATGTACTTCCGCATCAGGGACAAATATTCAAGGAATGGTACGTGACGTCATGTGTAACCGGACCGGCAAGGCGAGCGTCATGTGACACGATGAGCGCGCACAGTTGGGAGTATTCTTTTTATAAATCATTATTTTTTTATCGTAAAACTATCCCACTCACATTATTATTATTATTATTATTATTATTGTTATTATTATTATCATTATTATTATTATTATTATGTCAGTGGGATAGTTTTACCATAAAAAAATATTATACATGTAATAATAATAATAATAATACTTATTATTATTATTATTATTATTATTATTATTATTATTATTATTATTATTATTATTGTCGTTGTTGTTGTTGTTGTTGTTGGTGGTGGTAAACGTGAGGATTATTGTTGTTGTTATTATTATTGTTGTTATTATTATTCTTAATTTAAAAAAATCTCATAAAATCACAATATTTTATCTGTAATCTGTAGTTAGGGTTAGGGTTATTATGTAGGCCTACAATTTTACTATTACAAGGCTTATTGTTTTGTTTGATTTTCTAATAATGTGCTGTATTTCACTAATATTACTGTCTACGTCACTGCATATGTCCGTGCCCACTTGACATTCCATCAGGTTGTGGAAAGTAACTGAGTACATTTAGTCAAGTAGTGAACTTAAGTACAATTTTGAGATGATTCTACTTATAAGCATCTCAAATGTGTACTTGAGTACACTATTTGACTAAGTGTACTCAGTTCCTGTATTACAATTTTAGAGGCACTATTGTACTTTTTACTTCAGTTCCACTAAACTTACTTGAAAACTTTGGTAAGTTACTTTGTAGATTTAAATCAATAATGCAAAATATAATCAGCAATTACATTTTAATGAACTTAATTGTTTTTTGGGAGGGGGAATCAAAGTTTTGATAACATTAATGTTATAGATGGTCTACCATGACAGCGAGAAATACAATAGATTTTCTTTCTAGATTTTCTCTCTCTCTCTCTCTCTCTCTCTCTCTCTCTCTCTCTCTCTCTCTCTCTCTCTCTCTCTATCTATCTATCTATCTATCTATCTATGTATATATATATAAAGCTAAAGATTGGCTAATACTGAACAATAAATCCAACACTAGCTAAAGTCCAGCTAACCGTTTCTGCCTCTTTATTCCTAAGACTACAACCTTTCAGAATGTTTGTTAAGGATAAAAAGTTTGAAATTTGGGGAATCCTTTTAATCCTTTTATACTCTCTCAGATGAGATGATAGATAACACTCTCCAATTTTCCTGTTCAATAGGCCATGATGCTGCTGCCAGGAGACTGTCAGCCTAGCTTAGCATAAAGACTGTAAACAAAGGGAAACAGCTAGCCTGGCTCCATCCAGCTGTACCGTATCCCTCCTACAACCAGCACTAAACCTCAGTCTTTAACATGTAACAATAATACATTTGTAACAACTTGTGGTTAAACTGGGAGTTATGTGTGATTATTTGATACTTCCAGTACTCTTCGCACAATTCAAACAGAATTACATTGACGCATATTTTATCATCCTCAAAAAAATTCCAACAGCTACAGTTGATCTGCAGACAGCCCGATGCTCTAAAGGCATCTGTGAACATTACTTAACAAGCTCAATACTTTTCTGGCACTTACTTGAGCTGAAGTCACAGTTAGCTGACTGCTTCTTTATTGACTTAAAGGTTAATGTTCAGCGGTTGTGTCTGAATGCCAATCTGATTGCAAACAATTCTGTGATTTCCGTTTCACATGCCTGCTCTGCCGATTCTGAAACAGATGGCTGTTACAAGCTTGGTCTGGTGGTGACATTAATACCAGATTTCAAAAGCTTTCAAAACATCAAGAGGAACCCTGTCACACTTTCACAATGTCATGGGACAGAGTTTTGTGCTGTTGAACAACACCCAGATAAGTCCTGCACTTTCAACCTTTAGCAGGAGATACAGAAATGTGACGAGAATGACGAAGAAAGCATGTAACAAACGGAGAGAGATAAGTCTCTGAGACAGAGGCCAAAAAAAGCAATCACTTGACCTAATATTTGATATATTTTGAGCCCAAACAGGCAAAAGATACTGGAAATCATGCTGGAAACATTTAAAATCATGTCAGCTACAATATTAATTGAATGTTTGTGTTGTGAAGTTCTGATTGACCATCCTGACAGATTTGATGACACTTGATTGATTTTACTGGAGTCAGTGTGTAAGAGATTAGCTATCACCTAACAAAACAGAGACTGTTGACACGTATCAAAAATGCAGTGGCATGAGGTCAGAAAAGACATCGACACTCAACTGGTCTTTGTGAGAAACTCACTTAAACACTTACAAGTTGTATTTAAATATATTTCATTTGTTATTTGTTTTGTGCTGATTGAAGAGCAATTAATGTACCCTAAAACATGGAAACGTATACATTAAGCTTTAGGTGTTGTTACAGATGCAACAGAGAATCTGAAGTACATCTGAAGTGAAACAGACTAATCAGAGACAGAAGTGAAACACACAGTTCCTCTTTAAAGGCACCACAGTTGTACTGCACCACCACCAGTCTCAGCTGTGCCGACTGCTGGCACAAGCAGAGAATGAAAAGGACCATAATAGGAAGAAAATAAGGTTGGTATTCCTGTAACTACTGCATATGTGCCTGGTTTTAGATGAGCAACTGGTTAATGCAGTTGTATTCACGTTTATGAGTGCTTTTGTGGACGGGTCACGCTGATAACATCATCCTGTCTGGGGTGAATAAACACACCGAGGGTCAGAAACACCGATAACAAGCAGTCATGCCAACACACGCTGTCTAGACAGACAGATAGAGCCATGATCCTGACGGGTCGCAGTTTGTGTCTTCCCTCTCCAGCCACCGTCCAGGAGCTGTTCTTTGTGGCTCGGGACGCCAACATCATCCCGGATATCTCCCTGGATCCTGTGCTCACCACCTTCCTGTCACTGGACTCCTCAGCAGCGCTGCAGCATCAGTATGCCTTCTTACAGCGCGGCATGAGCAGGGAGCAGCAGTCTGCCTTCAGCCTCAACCTGACTGGAGAGCTGGGAGGTGTCAGCAGGGTCACCTATGGAGGAGTCGGGGTCGTTGCTCTGGCTCTGTCCATGCTGTTTGACCAGGTTGCCCAACAAGTGCGTAAAACTTCTTCGGCTTTGTGTTTGTGTCCTGCTTCTCTCTCCGTTATGTCTACTGTATCACAATGCAAGATGCTGAAGCTGAATTGAAATTCAGAATTACAGATTTTCTGTCATCCCAACCAGGTTCGAGCACAAGGATCAACAGAAGAGGACTTATCTGCTCAGAGATCCGGGGCTAAGAGGATTTTTGGCATTAGCAGTGCTTCAAGGATCGGCTGGATTATCTACAGCTACCTCCGCCTGATCCCTGGCATTGCCAACAACCAGGAGAAGTTGGCAGAGACTACAGAGATCTATGACAACTTGCTGAAGCTTGAACTGCTTGACCATTATGAGAGGATGACCACGAAGAAGAGAATGAGTTCAGTGTCCATGCAGCAGTGGTTGGCGGGCGCTGCATTTCATCTACACATGAGAATTCACCAGGTCAGGACACAAGCAAGCACAACCAACTGAAGTTAATATGCATGGATTTTGCAAAATTCAAATTCAGATTTCCCCAAAAGGGAAGAATGGATACAGTAATAACTGTATGATAGTGAAAAGGTATCTTTGTGTAGGAGTCATCGTATCTAGCAGTAAGGGCAACCAGCTGAATACAGCCTTGTCTCACCCTCACATCCCCGGTGACCACTAAAACTTGAAAAACACAAAAGCCCATCTCTGCAGTCAGCGTTTGGTTTGTCCATTCTGGGCTACTGTAGAAACATGGTGATGTAACATGGCGGGATGGAAGAGGACCGGTTCCTTCTGTAGATATAAAAGGCTCATTCATTCATTAATGTAACGGAAACACAACGATTCTTAGTTTCATGTGATAGTTCTCATGAAAATATAATTCAAAATGTTAGATTCCATCTCTGCCAATAGATCCTTCTAAATCCTAAATATTGGACCTTTAATCAAAACATTTCTTGAGTTTCAATTTTCAATTTTCTGTTGTGACAATGCTGTGCTAATGGTCCGGTTCGGTCCAGGTACAAAAAAAAACTTGGTCAGGGTGAAGAAAAGATCATGTTTTGGCTTAAAATACCTGTTGTAGTCAACATAAACACAACTGATTGAACTGATTCCTGAGGTCAACATCCAAAAGTATCCACTGGTGTCATGCTTATAAAACGCTAAAATGCTGTGGTGGTGGTACCTGTGGTGATTTTGCACTTACAAATGTTGAAATGCATTTTTGAACCGGTCAGCATTTGGTCCGGCTGACATGACATCTCCTTTGCTCCAACAGGTTCGTCTGAACTCGGTGCCTTTAGGATCGGTTGAGTCACTGCGTCGGTCTTATAAGTCAGGATTAGGTCGCCTGGTTCAGGACTACACAGCCTATCTACGCAGAAACATTCAAGTGACTGGACCATCAGGAACTCGAGGACCACGGAAACACAGAACCAGGGGAAGACCAAGACAAACTAACACACTGAGCAGAACCAATATGACCTGCTCAGGTAATCACCTTTTTAATGACAGCCAGGTTAGTCCAGTGATCTCATCTGATAAATCCAATGAGACGTCCACACCCAATGCAACTGCTGGCATTATCAGGATTTGTAGAAAAAATCGTTCCAGTGAAGACTTTGGACTCAATGTGCCAAATGGAGGTGATGAAACCACTGCAGGCAGGGAAAACAAAAGCAATTCTTCTGGACTGAACAGGGGTGAGGAAGTTCTGGGTCTGTTAGTTATCGAGCCATTGAGGAATGTGAGCCACAGTGTGCAGCATCACCCCTGTGAGGCCTCGGCCATACAACAAGCTTTAGTGACTCGTATTATGGATGCTCAGGACCTGGAGAGGAACAGAAACTTTTTCCGGTACCAGGACAGAATCTTTCACAGCTTTATCAGACAGAGGGACGACTTTGAGCTGAAGATCAATTAGACAGACATGAATGGTGTGAGATCAAATCATTCAGTGATCATGTACAGTCCCACAAAGTAGCCTTAACTTTGTGCTGTCCTCCCCAGGAAACTATCGTACTATCAGTCACTTTATTCATCTGTCTTTATAAAATATTGAAGTGTGAGCAGAATCAAGTAGATCTGTGCAGAATAACATCTCATAGAAAATGGAGGAGAAATAAGGATTTATTTAAATTAATGTTATAACAAATTCAGCATACCATTGTCTTTAAATATTTGAGTTTCTTTACCTTTTTTAATTAAAAAATGTTTGACAGCTCGATGTTTAATATCTCACCTAAAATGTAATAAATACTGATGAGTAGTACCCTTGTTCTGTAGTCTGCTGCCTTTTTGACAAAACATGACCATCTAGAGGTAGAAAAAGTGTAGCAATCATATGTAAATGCCCTACACACACTGCAGATCTGTTATCAGTTTTAAATCCCTGTAATGTCTCAGTGGTGGAAGAAGTTATCACATGCTTTTGGCAAAATACTCATCGTACAGAACAGACCCTTTCAGCTCATTGAGGTCGAGCTCATTTCATACACGGGATGACGTATTTTTGTAGGCCAATCAGGCAGTTAGCATCACCCTGATTCCCTCGACAAAGAGCCTATGGATTTTTTAATTGGATTTTGGGTTATCCCAAAAAATAAGCTCTATGACAAACCCAAGTGTATGATACTTACATGTTTTCTTCAGCAAGGTAACCTCTACAGATGAATACCACTTTTATGAGTTTCGAGGTGACTACGTTGATGACTTAAACGTGACCACCACTAAGCGTCTTACCACACAAATACTATACATAGTATTCTACAAATTGATCAATCGATAAATTGTAAAGTTTTTCTTTTTTTAAGTATTTTTTTGGCCTTTATGTGGCTTTATTGACAGAACAGGCTTAATATATGACAGGAAACAGGATGAGAGAGAGGGGGAGTGACACGCAGCAAATGGTCCACAGGCCGGGACCCGAACCCTGGTCCGCTGCAGCGAGGACAAAGCCTCTGTACATGGGACGCCCACGCTACCAACTGAGCTAAACGGCTCCCCAGATAGGTTGAAAAGTTAAAGTTAGAAGAGTTTGCAAATTAAGTCCTCCTGTAAAGACGGACTAGCAAGTTAAAGGAAAACCAGTACATTCCTTCGGATCCAAACGGGGGTGAACTTCTATGAGTATGAGTGATGATATTACTGCGCAAAGGTCGAAGTGCTCCCAGGTGTTATTCCGCCATACATTATAGTTATCCTTTTTATCCGCTTAGAAAATTGGCATGTTTCATTTTGTGTAACCATACTTGGGTCGTGTAACTACTCACGTAGCCGTATTTAAATAGGGAAAACGTGGAAGTGCTTGGTCGCTTCTAACTTCACCCCCGTTTGGATCCGAAGGAATGTACTGGGCCAAGCTACATGCTAGCAAAGTAGCGCTGCGCGCTGGAGCGATTGAGTGCACGCACGAAGGCGAGAGAGGTATGTGTCAACTCGTCTAACATCAGGGAAGAACATAGTTCAGTATGGAAAAACGGTGGCGTTTTCCTTTAAGGTGTGATGACGTTTTATGTTTCTGATGTAGTCTCAATTAGCCACTTGTTAGCAACCGCTGTTTTTAAGACAAGTAAGTGCTTTATAATTAAATTGTAGGACATTTTAATGATGTATTTTATGTCGTAGAACAAAACATGTAAATATCTTAAGACAGACCGTCTGGCATATAACCGAAAAACCATTTAAAAGAAAACTGCTGACTTTGAGACGAGAGAACTGACAGTGCAGAAATGCGGTTTTAGGACTCATTAGCCTACTAAACCCCACTATTCTATAAAACATAAATATTCAAGTACGAAGCCAAATGCCTCTTTACACAGTTTTTGGGTAGCATTTTAAATCTTGTCTACATAAGTGTCAAACACAAAAAATGCTGCTTTGTGTGGTACAACTTTAAATATTAACCTTTAAATAACCAGCGGAGGGACCGGAAACGCTGCACGAGACTTGCCAGATGTGGCTGCACCGCGCCAAAGCACCGCGCGGCCTCATATATTCAGCCGTAGAAGAAGAAGGAGTTTTGAACGACCGTGTTGATGACACGCGGCGCTGCGTGACAGCGCCACAGTTTTAACTTCCGCACAATAACATGACCAGGACGAGCTGAGACTGCTGTTAGGCGTTCACTCAACACTTGTCAAAAGGTAAGAGTTTTCAGGTGAATAGCTTACTGAACTCCGTTTACATTTTTGTAGCTCACTTACTAGCTAAACACATCCTAGTTGGGTTCATGGCTCGTCACGCTGAAACAAACTGGGAGAAAAGTGTCGTGGCGTTAATAATGTTGGCCTTAAACCACGTCACGAGAAGATAGGTGTGTTTAGGCCGCTAAATGAACAACATAACAGTTTAATATATTTCCCCAGCGGTCAATTTAGCACTGTAAGCGAACTACCGACCGGAATTAACTGCTACGTAGGTTAGCCAATATGCTAAATGCTAACACAATAATGAGCAGGAGGGGCGTTAGCTAAGTTAACTTGTTGTATGACAACACCAAATTATGCTAAAACTACTCAAAATATACAATGTTTGTTCCTTCATTAATCAACTGATGCTATCACACTACTGCTCGATGATAGTATCAGTAGCTGACACCAAATGAGATGGCTCTCAGGTACATGTTAGCTAGCGCTGCCCAACACAAAAACATGAGTAATGGCTCTAAAATGAAGTCAAACAATCTGTAGGCGTTTCACGTTCACCACACCCACACATAGTTGGTTTATGTTGGTTTAATTTCCCCTTATTCCCTCCAGACACTTTTCATCCTGTCAGATGTAATCACTCCTACTCTTGTTTACACCTTGTTGACCAGCTTTAACAGAGAGGTGCAGAGATGCCCATGGACCTGCTGTATAGCGGTGGGTCACCTCTGGTCAAGAGGTGTGAATAACTTATACTATATTTTCAGTGTCCATCTTGTTATAAACATTAGAATAAATGTTGGCTTTTAAGTGACACTTTTTTTGGTGTTTGCATGTTTATGCTGTGTACACATGGCATACATCCAGGCTGTGGTGCGAAGAGGACAATTATTGCTCAACAAATGGCTGTGGCTTCCAGCAGCTTAGTTTAGGGTGGAGATGGAAATTACTCTCTGACCCTGCTGTCAGGCGGTGATCAAACAGATGTTAACACTGTGTGGAAAAGCAGCCAGATTCATTACATTGAGGTCTTTTGTGAGCACGGCAGGGCTCATATTCCAGTTGTATGAAAAGAGGGGAAGTCCTGCCCCTTCCGGTCTCACCTCAGCACAGAAAAAGTATGAAAAAAGGTTAAGATCACAACAGATCTCGCCATATCGACAGCTAAAGTTATGTGAAGAACAGCGTTCGTCAGTTTTGTCAGCCAGATAACATTCCTGACCGGCTCTACAAGGTTTTGTTATGGGTAAAATGAGACAACACCACTTACGTGACTGTTGGGTTTGTAAGTCTTTCTAATTCATGTACGTTCACAGTCTTGATTAGTTTTGTGACAAACTGGAACTTTCTCAACTTAGAAAAATATCTTTTAAATTGACAAAAATATGTGTGTTTCATGGAACAATTCAAATGAAATAAAAAAAATAATTCACTTTATCTTACCATTAACCTTCATACATATTTTTGCTGAAATAAGGTCTTAAGGTGGTCCATTGGAATGGGAGTAACTTCGCCTGTGCATCACTGTTTCAAAACAAGAATGCTGTATTTCTATTGTTTGCTTGTGATCATTTTAATGCCACGATAACTTTCATTTCTTGTGAAATCCTGACTCATAGTTTCACAAACCACTTAACAGTGTTTTGGTGTCTTATCAGTTGAGCTACAGCTATTTAAAAAAGATAAATAAAATTTACAACCCAATCATTTGATCATTCTCTAGAGTCATTATATAATGTAAATGTCCATCACAATTTTAAAGGGCTGTGGATGACGTCTTCATGATGCTTGTTGTTGTCTAATGCTGATACAGTATGATGGAGCTCTGCTTTTATTTTGTTAAGCTTTCAGGAGGCCACTTTTTTCATTTCATTTCCGGTTGAAATATGAACTTGTAGAGACTTGAAACCTGTTTGTCAGGAAGTCTGTAACAGTGACAATGTGCGCATTGATTTTCATTCAGTGGATTTGAATGATGTATGCAAATCTTCTTACAGCATTGTACAAAATGTTGGATTCAGACTCTGACTCGGACTTTGGTGAAGACGTCAGAGACATGGCTGCTGTGAGTTGTTACCCACCAACCGAAATAACAGCATTTAACCAAAGTATTGTAAGTAAATATATTTTGTATGTCAATGACAAAACATTGTTTCCCCCCTCAGAAGATGATGGCTGCTCGAAGAAATAATTTAATGATAACCCTCAATCCATCAGGTAAGGGACACTGAAGTCTTACTACACTATACTGATAATATTCTGGGCTACAGTGCTGTAGGAGTCATTTTAAGTCTCCTGTCATGTAGGTTTTTACTCGAGTATTTAATAAAGTATTTACTGAGCAGACTGTATCTGCACATTTGTTTACTTGGAGGCTCAGTTTTCCAGATCTGTTTGCATATTTTTGAGATCTGCTGACAATAAAAGCTTAGAAAACTGTCTGTGTTAGATGGACAGAAGTGATCAGCTTCTTTGAAGACTAAACAAACAGTCAGATTATATTTTCAACAAACTTTCCCTACACCTCGCCCTAAAAAAAAGGGAATCATAAACTGTTTACACTGTGTATGAATGTCGCTGCACTCAGTAGCCTGATAGAGTGATAATGTACTAAAAGTGGTGAGGAAACAAGCTAGAATAGTAAATTCTGTGAAATAAAGGTCAGAAGTGCAGCAGTGTTCCTGTTTTCTATATTAGCACATCTGCTTAGAGTTTAACAGAGGTGAACTGTGACCTGAGCTGTCAGAGCCTGCTGGAGACGTGTGCTTGAATCTATCTGTTCCAGCTTCAACAGACCTGGACAAAGGGACAACACCTGGAAATATGGCGTTTGGCTAACACTGGTGCATTTGCAGTGAAGTTAATCAATGTGCATTGTCCCTGAATGAAAGAAATGATAGATGTAGCCAATATTCATTTACAGGGAATGTGGTCTGACCGTAACTTGAGTGTTCACTTATGTAGCTACTTCACAATAATAAGGTAAACATGAAGCTGTATAAAAAAAGACACACACTTCTTGTGAACAGAGAAATGTTTTCATGAAGTTTGATGACACAAGTCGAAGTTATGCGTTCTTCTGCGCGTACGACACGTTATTGTACATGAGAGCACATGAGGCGGCTGTAGCTCAGGAGGTTGAGGTAGAGCGGGTCTTCTAGTAATCGGAAGGTCGCTGGTTCGAATCCCCACGGCTCCCCGGCTGCATGTCGAAGTGTCCTTAGGCAAGATACTGAACCCCAAACTGCTCCTGGTGAGCAGGTGGCACCCTGCATGGCAGCCTCTGTCATCACTGTGTCATCTAACCGTTTATTTCAGTCATGACTAGATTTCACATCAAAATCCAAAATAGTTAAATAGTAAATAGTTTTTTTAACTACATTTAAGTGTTTCAATAAATGAATAAATGTTGTGAAATTCCATCATCTTTCTCCTTTTGAAGAAGGATAAAATAATGGGCCCTGCATGTAAAGCATCTCTTGCTCTTTATTATCTCAAAACTGAGATGGTAAATTCTCTATGCTGTTCTTCGCTGGGTGGAACTAAATGGTATTTTTGGCATGTTTTTCATTTTTAGAAGAGATTCTTGAACAATGGAGTCATCTTCCTGCTGATATAAGAAGGGAATCTACACAGAAGATGAAGCTTTGTGCCTTCTGGCTTCCCATATTGCTGCAGCCTGATGAGTCTAGCTCGACTCTCGAATGGGCTTTACAAATAGGTCTCATTGACTTAAAGTAAGTACAGTTATGATTGGTATCTGCAAAAAAAGATGAAAACCACCAAGTAATAACACTTTTGATCTGTTATATTCAGACTGTTTGTCTTAACTGTCCCCCTTCTTGTTATAGTGAGGATTTGAGTCTGAGCAACATTCGCAAGATAGAAACACTGGAAGCAGTCCTCAGAGCCTTGGAGAGAGGGACTGTAAGTTCACTATGTTGTAGTTAAGTAAGAGCTCTTTTTCCCCAAACAGGAACTATGGAACCAAAAAAACTTCTTTTTTTGAGTGGTTTACCATTGGTTGGACAAAACAAAGCCTGTGTGTCACTTTGGAATCTGAATTTCGCCAGTGTGCAGAATCGCCAATCAGTGTGTTGCACTGACGAGAGCTTAAAGTGAAAAAAAAAAGCCTATTTCAGCCACCAACTAATGGCAGCCGACCTCATTTATTTAATTCGCCAACCTAGATTTATATCTGTATTTGGGTAGCTGGTGCTAATTTTGAAACCTGGTTTCTGGGGAAAGTTCCTGTGGTGGAAACGGTCTGTAAAGCCCCTTTCTCTCACAGCTTAAAAAATGGCTGTGTGACCCTTTCTTTCTTTCAGTGTGAATGTGTAAACGTTTTCACAAAAAGTGTCATCTTCTGATTTGAACTGCTTATTTGTTCTCTGTTCCAGTTGAGAACGGACCAAACAAGGCATGTTTTCAAGATAAGCAACAAGTTTAACCTGGTAAGTCTGAAAAGTCTGTTATTGTGTGCATTGTATGTGTTAGTAGGCGTAAAGCTGCGTCCACCGCTGTGTAACACTGAATAGTTACAGACTGCGCATTTTCCACGGTCCTTTAGTCCAAAACCGAATAAACAAACCTAATGTTGTCAGAGAAATATACTAAGAAATATACAACTAATTAGTTACACTAAAATAAATATGGTTAGTTTACTTACTTTGTCGCTTGACATGATGCTGTTCGCAGTTGTAGGCTACCAACGTCATTCTGCGGAGGCATGTGTGGAGGTCTCACAGTAAACAGTCACGTGAACAGCGAGTAAAGAAATAACAGCGTCACAGCATCAGCTGCTCTGCTGTGAAGAGTTCATGCGCGCTCCTGTGCCGGCTTGGCTGATGGCTGCAGTTATTGAGTGTTATTTCTTGATCTTGCCCCTTCCTTTAAAGTTCCTTTAATCTAAAGGATATTTCGATTCTAAGTGTAAAAACCATCAACATTATACACTGCAGGGCTGATTGCAGTCCGGCGCCGTGCCGGATCTCCGGCGTACCTGCGTGACTGCGAATAAGAAAAAAAAAGAAATCAGGTTTGCCCAGAGATCTAACATACAGTTCTGTGGATCTCACAGAGGCGCAACTTTCAGTCAATTACACTAAGGACAGGTCAGAAATACGGTGGGGGCGGGCCTTTTGCCAAACGGATTGATCCAGAGAGCAGTCGCTGACGCATGGTTGACGCGCACCGTAGTGTCAGGATGGACTGCAAATTCATGAAGCCAGGGGAAGACACTAAAGATGTCGACAAAGGCATTAAGAACAAATGGCGCTGGGCTTGGATAGAAGAAGTGGGTAGCGATGGAAAGCTCTTTGGGAAGCGGTGCCGAAAGATCCGACAATCAGGTGCATGCTTCTGCACGTTGTGCACAAGGAGGCTGATGTGTGGAACTAGCAGGAAAAAAAGCGCTATCACGGCACGAATCACGAACACTTTCATAAAGCAGCTGTGGTAGCTTTGCCCATAGATGTGCTCTGAGATTGACTGTAGGTGATACGTCTTGTAGGTACGGGCGGGGAATGACGTCATAGGAAAAAGTTCCGGCTCAGGATTTTTTTTAGCAGTCACCCCTGACATTGGCTAATGACCAATCCATAAAATGATCAATAAAGATCATACCTGGGGAAAAAGGAGTCACTGGTATCAGATCATTTTTACCAGCTGATGCTCTGAGTTGAGGTATCAGGAGAAAAATCATCAGATTGGTGAATTTCCAATACAACAAAACTAATGTGTAATGCTCGACAAAGTCGATGTGTCCTCTGTGTTTATCTGAGTGTGATTTTGTACCATCAGCGCTCCCCAGACGCTGTGGATGAAGCGTTATACTGGCTGGAGCGGACAGGTGAACCTGGTATTTTCCCCGGCCTCAAGGACCTTGGCCATATAAAGACCTGCTTCACCCTGCATCTAATCTTCACAGAGTGTAAGACACATTCACAGACAGCTCTGCTACAGAAACATTCAGTAACGCACCTCTGACGTTTACACCTCTTAGTCACAAGACATTTCTGGTGATTCATGTAAAGAGGAAAACCTTACTAGCACGGGCAGCTGCTGGAATTCAGCGTATTGTCTTTTTCTAAACTCTGCAAACACTGTATCCTGGAGAACCTGTATGAAGATCGTTAACACAAACACACACCCCTCTTTTTGCTTTCAGTTGCCAAGTATGTTCAGGACATGGGTAGAAACAGGGATAAAACGCTGAGGTCGCTGATGGCTCGACCATCGGACTATCAAATAGAGGTAAGACATGAGAACATGATCTGCAGGCTGGCTGTTTGCTTTAACAGGCACCTTCGTGTCTCCTGTGTAACTTGTGCTTATGTTTGAGTTCAGACACTCCTCCATGTTTACTAAACTACCTGAGCAGCCTTATTAAGAGAGTAACTGTCGGTGGTTTGAAGAGTAACTACAGTAATTATGTGTTATGTTACTCTGTAGATTCCCATTAGCTATTGTACCAACACACCTACGTATTTACAATACTTCAAGTGGTATACACAACATCTTACGTCTCACAATAATACTTGAAGACACAGTAAGAAGGCAAAATGTCTTTAGCTTCAGTTATGTGAAGTATATCTCACTGAAATCCATCAGATTTGATTGGACTGAGTTGTAGTGAAATACTGAGCCTATTGGCCTACACTCACCTTTTTAGATCAGGAGGAGGATAACCATGAAATTAAACCTCAACTAACTTCTTAGGACGTTTGAAGTCTTTGCGAACAAAAACCGTTCCAAACATACACCTCCTTCCATGATATCACTCTGTATGTATACACCCTGAAGAGTCTTCAGAAAAATATTTACATTTTACACTCAGATGAAATAAAGAAGATGTATGTTGAGCATATTGTATTTGAAGAGATATCTGAAAATCTAAACGAACATTTTACCCAAAAATGAAAATTCAGTCATTATCTTCTCATCCCCATACTGATGGGAACACAGGTGATTATTCGTAGTGTAGAACATTTCTGGAGCTTCACAGCAAAACAGCTTAGCATTTTCCTAAAACAAACCAAGTAGATGGAAACCTGTTTTTAAATGTTAAAAAACCCATAAAATAGCGAAAATATCCAGCTCATCCAGCATAATCAAAGTTTCCAGAAACCTAGATTTGAGAAGAGGCTATTTTTTTTCTTTTTAAGCCACAAAGCTATAAAGTGTAAAAATGCACAAGCGTGAGTCGAGGGTGTAAATGGTGACTTGAGTAACTGTAGGACTCTGATCTGTTTCTTTCTCAACAGAACTCACAATACAAGCTTGTTTTGCTCTGATGTTTATTCTCAAAGAAGTGAAGTAGCCTACTTCTTTAACTCATGTTAGCTCTTACAAGGTGCTGGTCCCTGTAGCAAGAGCTGTACAAAGAGTTCTGTAGTGCACCTTCAGCACACTCATTCATTCATTCATTCATTCATTCATCCATTCATTCATTCATTCATTCATTGTCAACCGCTTTCGCAGTAGCAGCTTTATCTCTTGTTTTCAAGGGGTCGCGGGGAGGTTGGTTCATCGCAGGGCCGCCCCTCAAGGTGCCAACTGCACATCAAGAGCAGTTTGGGGTTCAGTATCTTGCCCCACTGAGCTACAGCCGCCCCTTCAACACAATATACAATATTAGAACCTGGGAAATGCATTTTTTATTTTACTATGATGTAAAAAAAAAAAAAAACTGCACTGAATTAAACTACTACCATCATTTCCGAAATGGGAAGCTCCTCATAGTGGTATCACAGATTTATGACAGTCATGATGATGATAATAATAATAATAATAATAATAATAATGCATTTTTAAAACACTGAACAGCCTCACCTTTATTCACATTTTTTCCTCTATGTTGTCATATTCTAAATGTTTTCTCACAGTGCTTCCTAGATGCTTTGGTGTCATGATTACCTGTTGAGTACAGCTAGCTAGTCTCCAATTTCTCCCTTTTTCATTTTCATAACAACAATGGCCTCGTATAACATGCAGTCGATCAGTGTCACACATTTTAACAAGTTGGAGTACAAGTCGTGGCCTGTGGCGCTGTCACACCGCTGACACATTATTACAGGTTGAATGTTTTATTCATTTCATCCCATGTTCGAATGATGGATTAGACTTCAAATAAAAAGTCATAACCTTGACTATCCGGTAATGTTTGTCTTGTTCCTGTAGAAATAAAAATGTGTTTTTACATTCCTCATCCAGAAAAGTGAAGAAATGAAGAAGAAAGGAAATGATCACTTTCAGAGAAAGAAGTATGAAGACGCTGTGCAGTTTTATTCTGAAGCCATCAAATATTAGTAAGTAGTTATTTTCTTAAAAAGTGCCCCTCTTGCTGACATGAAACATTAATCTGTATTCTATCTGTATTTACATATATATTTACAATAATACAATAAAATGTAATTGTCCTGCAAGTAATCATCATCGTTGTGAACCTTTTAGTATTTCAGTTTTTGTCATCACCTTCTATAAGACATTAAGGGGACAGTGTAATATAAAACACATGGAATTATGTCTCAGAAAGAACAGATTGAGCACCTCGCTAACAAACATTTGGACACAAGTTTCACAAAGATGGGATCCATTGCAGAATACTTGTATTAGAATGCTCAGGTATAACCATTATTTTGATCATTTTGAAATGAAATTGTATTTTTTCTCCATCCAGTCCTGACAACCACATCATTTATGGAAACAGAGCCCTCTGCTATATCCGAAGTGAGAAATACCTGTAAGTATCACTTATTCCAGAGCACCTTTCATTTGTAGTATCGTAAGGCAAGTTGTTTGACCTATTCAGATCAGTAGTTATGAGTTATTGGTTTAGTATTTGGAGGTAGTTGATGAGATGATGGATTGTAGTAAAAAGAAAAAAAATGTTTCCATTGACCTTTTTGATGTCAGAAACCTTTCATGTCAAATTTTATAACTGAAATTCAGCTTTTATTCATCAAGTGGCTCAAAATAGGGAATCATTTCTAACTGGCCGAAATTTCTCAGTGATGCAGTTTTGGTCCCACTTTAAGGACGGAAGTAAAAGCTTTTTTTTATAGCTTTCAGAATCCTACATGTAGAGGCTTAGCCAATACATGAAGCCCCTGAGGCAATGCGTCTGGATTGACCTAACTGACGTACTGATAAACTTAAAACATGCCTGGTGAGTCAAAGTCTAAGAGCACGAGCGAGATTTGCAACAACAAGCTGCTTCAGTGGTCAAAAGCTGGACAAAGATGTTAATGAGACACTATGTAACTCTTGATTTTAATGGTGTATTTACAAGGCTGAAGAAATGTTTTCACCCAAACATGAATTTTATTTTACAGAAAAGCTGTTGGTGATGGAAAACGTGCTACTCTGATCAAACCGCTCTGGGCAAAGGTACTTCTGTCTTTTTATGATCCTGTCACAGTAATGTTGTGCAGACAAGCAACAGAGGAAATGAAACTGATCTTTGACATTAAAAAAAATCTGTTAGTTGAATATTCTTTGCTAAATGAGTTTCTAAATTTAATTCAAACACCCTTTTTGTGCTTTGTACCTACAAAACTGACTTTGCCATCATCCTTGCTAACATTTGCGCTAAACACGAAGGGAATAAGATGGTCAGTAGGGTAAATGTTGTATGTTAGCGATGTGATTTTGAGCATGTTGTTAATGTTAGCATTTAGCTTTGATTACAGGCTCAGAGAGCTGCTAGCATGGCTGTAGATGCTTAATGTCAAAAACATAATGGTAACTGTATTTATACAGCGAACATTAATCAAGAAAAAAGCCATTCAGTAAAAGGGAGTAAGAAGAGTTTTAAAAGGGGAAAGTGATCTTGAGCAGGAAAAAAAGTACCTGGGTTGGTCACTGAGGAAATGTCAAGTAATCAAGTAATGTTTCTGAAGTGTGAACGATGCCAGGAGTCAGAAGTTAAAGCACTGTTTTGTGACAGGGTCACTACCGCTACTGTGAGGCTTTGTTCTCCATGGGAAAGATCAAAAGGGCCATTGAAGCCAACAATTCTGCCCGGAGTCTGTGTAAGGACGACCACGAGGGGCTCAAAGACCTGGAACAGCAACACCAGAAATTCATCACCGAACTGCCAGAAACTAAAGGTATTTTCACTGTACTGATGTGATGTTCACAGCAGCATCTTACATCATATTTGTCTTTTTCTTTTAAATATTTCTGAAACATGAAAAGAGACTGGAGGTCAAGATTTCCTCATAGAAAAATTGTGCAAAAATGCCTCAAGCCAGACAGATTTACACTGGTGACAGTATCTGTACTTTAATACACAGCTTAGAAATGTAAGGTCAAGACTCGAGCAGAACAATCACTGAGAAACCGTACACTAAGTGTTTGAGTTAATACAAAAGTCTTCTGGTCTGGATAAGAAACATAAAAAAAAGTTAAAGAGAAGGAAATTGTCATTCAAGGGGGTTGTTGTCTTTGAAACTTTTGAAGAAAAAATGACTAGTTAATCACTGACCTGGTTTAAATCATTTTTTTTGCTGTCACTCATGGAAACTGTTTCTGTGCTTTGTTTTCAGTTGGAAAGGTGAAGAAAACTCATAGTAAAAGGTACGTGTGTACCACCTTTAAACACATTGATCACACATGATTACTCATTGATGGAGTAGATCATTTGTTCTGTTCATGTTATTGTTGGATTGTATTTGTTTTAGGGGTGGAACGGTTCACAAAATCTCCCAGCAGTGAAACAATTAAAGTTCCTTTATTGATGGCTATTAAGTGTTGGTCATTTGTTGTGTGCATTCCTGGGTCTTCAGAATCTCCCCCATCACTTATGGAAAATCGGTTGTATTTCTGTGTTTTTCCCCTACAGATCGGACAGCACCCACAAAGCACATGTAGTGGAGACGCGACCACAGACTGTTAAAGCTGTTAAGACTGATCCAGCTACCAATACTGTTCCGCAGAGTAAGGTGAGTAACTCGTATGGATATTATTGTTTACACCCAAACCATCCCTATCATATGTTTGCCAACATTAAAAGAAATTGGTTCATGAAAGAAAGATAAGAATACAGATAAAGTGATATGTGATCACGTGAGGTTAGTATTAAAGATTTGTTATGCTCAACGTGAGACGGTTCCATTAAGGAAGCTGGTTTTTTGGAGCAAGTTTGTGTGAAATAGGTGTTTTAAAAGAAGGGTCATAAGCTGCCGTGAGGGAAGAACCAAGATCGTTGGGGTTCATGTCCACGTAGCATTTTTTACGGGCGCTTAAGGGGAGAAACACTACTTGTGCATCTTGTCTCTATGACAATATCTTGACAGCTGCTGCTGTATGATCGACACTGCCCCTTTGCGGTTTACTATCTGTTAGTTTTTTTTATTTGACATTGGGTCATCAGAGCAAGGATGATGTGGGCACATGACATGATCCGTAGGAGATCAAATTACAGTCAATATTTTCACCTAGGTGTCACCAGTTTCTTTCTGAAAAGTTGAGAGATTTTCAACTCAAAGCGCTTGGAGTGGCTGAGCAAGAAAAGTGGAGGGCTCTGGAAAAAGACACTTGGCGCTTCTCTCTGGGAATCTCAAGGAAAATGAATCGAATGCATGGTTTTTGTCTCGAAGACATTTCATGCAAGAGGCTTCATCAGTTCCTGCTCGCTGACTAGGCTGAGACTAGTCCGGACTAGTTCGGACCTCTTGGATGAGAGGTGAAACGTCTTCAAGACAAAAACCAAATCCAGTTGCGTTCGATTAAATTTCCTTGAGATAACTATGACCTGGATGAATGAGAATATTCACAGGCTTCTCTCTGGGAAGTCTATTTTAGTTGAGAAAAATAGGCCGGCATGGTATCTTTAGATGAAGCATCACTGCAGCCTCGATGGAGACATGCGTGAGAAGCAGACTCGCCCAGTAGTTGTGGCCGTACTAACCTGTGATGGGGGCAGAGTTGCTGTGACAGAGATACATTAACCCACATACAAGACGCTGTACCATCAAAATGATGTTGAAGCTGTTGTTTAAAGGTTAAAAATGGACATGATGTTGCTTAAATCAAGAAAATAATACAATGCATTTAACTGATAATAAAGATAATAGAGCTGCACCTGTACCTTTGTCAGCCAGCTTGTAGAATATAACAGGGATGTTAAAGGCAGCTGGCATAACTGTCTGTCTGTACAGTGTGTTTGTTGTTCAGTGTTAATGATTAACTCGTGTGTCGACAGGTCCCACAGAATAAAATGGATAAGAAGCCAGGTGAGTCACTGGCACACCTGACAACAAGAAGCGTTTCCATCAATGGTTTCTCTTAATATTTGTGGAGCTGAAAGAATTAAGTGATTTGTTTATTGTTCTTAAGCAATCATACGTTAATTTTACACAAATGTCTAATTTGATCACATCCAAGAGAAAATCATCTGCTCCGATGGCGTTTAATGACTTCATGACTGATCTTCTCTGTCCAGGGAAACATGAAAAGACTGCACAGGCACAGGGCAACACTAAAGACTCCAAAACATCAAAAAGGTAAACTGAAGTTCTTCCACTGATCTTAATGCTAATGTGTATTTGATATTGATGAACCTTTACAGGGGACACTTCAGGAACAAACTCACATTAAGTTAAAGACTTACAGAAAATCAGGAACCTGCTGTGATATTACTGCCTTTTTTATGTTTTTATATCATTGCATGTATTTATCTGTAAGTAGAGTAAAAAAAAGAATACATGCGTACAATATATAAGAAGTATTTTTCCCTCCACAGAGGTTTCATCCATTAGATGATTAGCAGAATATGGTGGTGTTGTGTTTCAGACTGTCTGACTGAAAATGCTGTGCTTTCAGTGATATTTCTTCAAAGGATGGAAAAGCAGAGTCCAACACTGAAGCGAAGAAGAAACCAAAGAACAAAACTCCATCTGAAGATCAGGTAAAGCTGCTCTTACTTACTTTACACCTGTAATGTCACCATGTGGAGGTGTATCTTGTGTTAATGACTTTTATTGAATAGCATCTTAACTTTTAACACGTCTAAAATGGCTTTTTAGTCATGTGAGTCTCATTTACTGAAACTTCTGACCTGCTGTGATGTGTTTTGTCTGTAGACCCTGAAGGTGGATCACAGTAAAGCAGATGTGGTGAGAGAGTTGAGATCTGTGGTGCAGGATGCCCACAATGCTCTGGCTGACCTCCGCAGCCGCAATGCAGAGCAGGCCTTCAGCCAGGCGCTGGCCTTACTGGAGACCAGCACGCCCAAGGTGATCAGATTACACATGTGCAAACCAGAACTTTAGCACTTTACAGTGCTGCAAATATATGCTGTAAAGTGTGTGTCAACATTCTCAAGATTTTGCTAACAGATGTAGAGAATTATATAATGTGTGGCAAACGTTTACACATTTGATTGATTGTTTTAGAGTTGTGTAGATTTGATGCACAGGACATGGTGATACTTTTAGTTTGTACAATGAAGTAGGGTTGTCACGATACTAAAATTTTCAACTCGATACCGATACTCAGGAAAATATTCGATACTCGATACCATTTTCGATACCACAAGGATAAAAACAAAGACCCCCAAATTTAACAGAAACATTTTTATTAACAAGGAAAATGCAACATGTAAAAATTAACAGAACCACAGGTTAGATATTTATAATAAAAAACAGTTGTGCAAAAAGAAACTGCAACTATGATAACAAGTTTCAGGTCTGAGGTAGTGCAGAAAATAAACCGATGGTAGAGTCGCTGTGTGTGTTGCTGTTTGGTTGCAGGTCGACTTTTCTCTGCTTCATTCTGGGTCTTCAAGAGAGAAAATAACACTTTTCAGTCACCAACATTTATGTAAACTTATTAACTCTATGCTTATGTATACTGACACTGTGTCAATTAACGTAATATGGGCATACTACGTGCCTGATTTATTTATTTACGTTGTTTATAATCATTAACGTGACGTCAGCCTTTAATTGCTAGCTGCGGCTAATGGCTAATCATAACACGGCCAACATTAATGCGGGCCACCGGCCACGATAACATCAGTAATAGGTAAGTTTGAAACGAAAGACACAAACCTGTCGAAATTCCCTGTAAAGGCCAGGCTGTCGGTCCTTAAGATGTTTCGCCAAGTCTGAAGTAGCCTGCTTGACTTGGTCGCGCCGCCTTGTAGCAGTGTTTGCACACAGGCCGATCCGCGTCCTTCGGCTTTCCGTGCACGTCAGGCTCGAAGGCAAAATAGCTCCAAACAACACTTTTCCCTCTTTCATTTTCAACCAAACCTGGTTGGTTTGGACCTCCTGCAGCAGCACCGGCCATCATGCTCTGTTGTTATTGTGCACGTCACGGTGAGGGGAGGGGCCTGCTGCTGTGTGTGTGTGTGAAGCCAGAGAGAGAGAAGGACGCAGCGTCGGCAGCTCGGCGTCGGGGGGTATCGATACTTTTGAAAATGAGTATCGTATCCGGATACAACGTTTTAGTATCGATACTTTTTTGAGCATCGATACTTTTGACAACCCTACAATGAAGTTGAGCTTTAAGAGCAAATCAGTTTACCTTTAACTGCAGATTTGTGTTGCATTGTCTTTGCATCTGGCTGCTCTGCACCATCCGGACAACGATAAAACTTTATGAAGATGATGTGTGCTCTGCTAATACATTATACATTTCCAGCTGGGGAAGTATTTGTTGCACGTCTTCCCCTCTCTCCCAGCGTTTCCTGTCAGTCTCCACCATCAGCAATCAAACAATGGCCCAAATCTTGTGAAAAAAAAAAGAAAATACAACATGAACCTGACTTTATTGGGAATAAAGTCAGGTTCATGTTGTACACACACATCTTCTTAAATGGGGCAGTTTAAGAAGCTTATCAAAGCTTTAAATTTGTTATCACTGGATTAACAGAGAGCCGAAGAAGTCATAATGATCGATTGATTTTCCTTTTTCTTTCTCAGGAACTTGGACTTTCCATACTGGATTTGCTGCTGTTGCTGTACGGCCGAGCGTCGGCCCTGACAGAGATCGGCCAGCCTGAGGTCGGTGTAGTTTACTAGATTATGTTGTTAATGACGTCCTTACTCATTAAATATGCAGCCATTTCTGTGAGATCCAGCTGCACAAAGGCTTTCCCTGAAGCTTAATACGCCTGATATATTTAATAAAAATGTAATAATTTCCTCTGACGTTATTGGTGCCATTTTTGTTTTAGGACAGGCTAAAATAAAAATTCAAAATGTTGTATTCATGTCTGTCAAGTTCTGAGTTTTCCTGTTGAAGCTAGTTTTTCCTGCCTCAAGTCGAGGTGGATTTACACGACCAGGATAATCTGAGGATTGAAATTATACATGACATTATGTGTTAGGGCTGGTGAAAAAAATCGATTATTGATTAATCGCGATTATGATATTGACGATTATGAGTCAATTATTAAATTTCCAAAAATCAATTATATATTTTTTAAATTTATTTATTTATTTATTTATTTTTAAAAAAATTTAATTGTAATACAAACCGGAGTCCTCCTCTTACTGGCTGTCATACCTGATTTAACCCGGAGGTGCAGGTATTACACAGCTGTCCTGTGACCACAGAAAGTTCCAAAGCATCTGCATCTTTGTTATATGGAGAATAACATAAATAAATGGAATTTGGACATTTATTCACAAGTGTGGACATTTTTGTAACAGTGAAAGACGACATTTAAAACAAAGTAAAAAATAATAATTTGGATATTACAGTTACTCTATACAATATTGAAGGTGCTGTGAGGTGTGAGTCAAAAGAGAAGTAAAATAATTCAGCAGCTGACTGATGTTAAATGGAATATCAATAATCGTTAATAATCGAATCGAGACTTCAATAATCGGAATTCGAATCGGGAAATTGGGCTGATTAACCACCCCTATTATGTGTGTTTGCTTTGTGAAACACAGGAACTCGGAGAAGCTCAAAGACTTCTGGAGAAGATCAAATCATTTGAGGAGAGGACGTTTCAGTGTCTGGTTTTCTATGCCATCGGCAGGGTGTATGTGAAAGAGAACAGGTACAGTGCAGAGAACAGTCCAGTTCCCTGTGAGAGATTTACACCTTTCTGCTGTTTCCAACTTCAACATGCACGTCTTTTCTTCCGGCAGGTTTGCAGTTGCTCTGCAGCAGTTTTCAGACTCGCTGCAGATGGTCAAGAATCAAATAACTCCTGGTAAACTCACGTGGCCTTTAACGAAAGAGATTGTGAAAGAAACGCAGCCAGACTATTTCAAGGTATGTTGTCACTGTAGGTTTGTGTGTATGTGACAAACTATTTTAAGTAAAGACATTACATAATGACATTTCACTTGATAATATTTATGCCAGACGATACATATTTTCTCACTTGTATTTCCTCTTTTTAGGAAATTCTGGACAGTGCTATTGAGTTGTGTAAATTTCCTCCTATTCCTGATGCCATTTGTCGACTCGAGAAGTGCAATGGCCATTTGAAAGCTGAAATCTACTTCACAGACCCGGATTTTAAGGTAAATGGCAGCCATAACACACAGCCAGACAGTTTTTTTAATTAAAGGAATAAAAAGAACTGACCAACTTTAAATGTATATGCTTCATGCAGGGTTTCATTCAGATTTGCTGCTGTCAGAGCTGCATCATTGAATATCACATGACCTGTTGGAAGAGCCTCAAAGCATCGTCCTTCTCTGAAAAGAATGAAAAGGTACGTTTAGATTTCAGAGCAGCATTTCTTTTAAACATTTCCACCTGCTTCAAGTCTAAGTCCACTGTTGTGTTGCAGGACTTCCTGCAGGAGCCCTGTATGACTCCAGACTGTGTCGGACGAATCTGTAGCATCAAAATCTTTGGTCCAACAGGCCTGGTGAAGTGTAAGGTGAGAGGATGCTCTGCAGGTGGAGCGAGATTTTAGAGTCATTGTGCTCATGAGCGAAGGGAGGAGTGAGACTTTAATTTAATTTCCTTCTCTGTTCAGTTTGAAACCACCGTCTCAAAACTGTATACTGCAAAGAAGCTGAAAGTGAATCAGAAATGTACAAGGTGAGGCTGCAGCCAAGCACAGTTCACACTGCTGACTGCGTGTAGCTGCAGAGGTTTCTAACAAACCCTTTTTGACTTTTTCAGTCTGAAGAAATTAAAATCAAAGGAAGAGCGCCGGCTCAAGAGGAAGCAGCATAAGCAGTCATTTCAAGAAAAGCAGGCGATCAACGATGAGATTCTGCAGAAGAAAGAGGACTCGGCGACACAGATTCAACAGAAAGGTACTGCTACTGAAACAATGAGGACGTCTGAACTGTTTCTCTGACTGCACTCATTATTCAAGAGGTCATTTTTCACTGTCAGGGGAACCTAAAGTATGATATTTCTGATTTTATACATATGTTGTGTTCATAATAGATCTTTGTGATAAGTGTACAGAATTCAGAGATGCTCAATACTGAACATTTTAGACAAGGCTTCCTTTTTTAAGATTACAAAACTTTATTGTCCTGTGTACTTTGAAACAGGCCATCATTCATACGTTAAAGAGAAAACGCAACACGCAAGAAAGACGTTTCAGAAATCCACATTCATACAACTCGCAAATACCCGATTCTATAATATGCAGAATATATTAAATTTGGTTATTAAAGTATTGTGACAAAGACTTTTACAGAGTGGGACATTTAGCAGTTGACCAATTGTTATCTTCAGCATTATCTGTTAGATCGGATCGGCCGATATTTCACTTTTTTTTTCAATTTTTGTGATCGGCCCTAAAGTCTTCATTCGCCGATCCGATCAATGACGTCATGATGACATTTAAAAAAACAAACAAACAAACTTTATTACAATATTTAAAACATTATAGAGACATGACATTTGTAAAGATTACAGCTGGCTTGTAATATGTCTCGTTATCATCATCTTTACTGCACTGTGACTGCAGCACCGACGTGTGTTTTGAGCTCTGTGAGGGACAATAAAGTTTTATAAACCTGAATACACCGCGACGCCGCGCACGTCAATACGATACAAAAAAAGCTGTCTGCTCCCTGTGTAATGTTTCAGTAAATCTGCAAAAGCTTATAACACAACAAATTTAATTAGGCACTTAGAGAAAGAACATAACGAGGAGCATGCTGATTTCAAAAAGCGGAGTGCAGAAAAGGAAAAAGAGACACCCAAACGGCTACAGCAAACGACTTCGGACCGTGCCCAGCCGTACAGCCGTGACAGCGAGAAGGCAAGAAAGCTGATGGAGTTTATTGTGCTGGCCGACCTGCCATTTAATATTGTCGAGAACCCCGCATTCCAACCCTTGCTGGCGCATTTTGATCCGCGTTATCGTCTCCCAGGACACACATACTGTGGTGATACCGGACTTAACGAGCTGGTTGTTTATTCTCACGTCGAGGGCCTTCTGAGAGAAGACAGTCCCTCGATTAGTTTGACCACAGACACTTACGTGGAAATAATTTGTTTTTGGTCAAATCATAGTGAAATTAATTTTACTGATTGGATATTATCTGTGATAAAGACCAATAGACTTTTATTGTCTAGATCGGATCGGTGATCGGTTTTTTAAAACAGTCTGATCGGTGATCTGTGATCGGCCCAAAAATCATGATCGTGTGAAGCCTATTATCTGTACCGCAGTTTCTTTGACTTATCAGCCAACAAATATCTGTGAAAAGCTGAAGTGAACAAATAATATCAGCCGTGGCGATGGGCCTGTGTTTTCCCATCTGAATCATTCAGACTAGAAGGCTTGTCAGCCTTTTGTTCTAGGATAGATTATCTTACAATTTGGCTTTTTCTTCCTTTTCTTTCTTTCTTTTTTTTTTTATTTCCTTTTAAATCTGCTGAACCGACTCTTGGGCAACACATTTAGACACAGGCAGCTACACTCATCAGAACTGCCTTTATCTTAGTTTAAGACAAACAAGTACTGATGACTCACTTTCTGTCATGTTTCCACCTTGTTTTCAGCTTGGCTGCTTTACAGAGATCGAGTGCTTCTGCAGATCAGCCAGAACGTGGAGCTTCTGAGAGAGGAGAAAGGCCTGCAGGTGTCGGCCGTGACGAGCAGTCTGAAGCCCTGGCTGGAGCTGGACTCGTCGAAGGGGAACCAGATCGCTGGGAGGATACTGACTTACATTTTGCTGTCTTCTGCTCCAACGTCACGATCTAACTTTCATTCTTTGTTTTTCAGATGGCCATTGTTCAGTCCTAAAAAAGTCTGAGGAAAATCAAAATGTAAGTCTTTAAAAAACTTGATTGCTGATTGTTTTCCTGAGTTGATGATTAACTGAATAAACTGGAGAAAAAATGTGTTTGATGTTTTGGGAAATATACTTATTTGTCTATTTGTGATACACATATCAACATACTGCACTTAAAGGTCATGTTGGTGACAAAAAACTGTTCTTTTAACCTGTTTTTATCCTGTTGGATCTGCCTGATCCTCTTAATATTAAATGAAGCATTCAGCATAAAACTTGAGTTTTAAGTTCATTCTTATTCATTATCTTTGCATTTCAGAATTCTCCTATGAAGACTCGAGGCAGAAGAAAGAAACCGAAAGAGCCAAAGGTCAGATATCTGATTGGTAGTTGTTTTCTAACGATGATAATCTGGCTGTCTGGGCATCGTCCTGAAGTGTTTCCTCTCCTCTTCCTCTCAGGGTACTTATGTTTGGTCTGGGATGAGAGGCGTAACTTCAAGAGACGAGTGGGACCAAGACTTTTTTGAAGATGAGTCATTGTAAGTTGGACACTCGGACACAGTGTTGTGTTGTAACTGTAGTGATTCGTGTTTTTGACGTTGAGACTTCCTGTCAACAGATCATTCCTTGACCCCGGTGATCCATTCAGTGTACCCAGTCATCTTCGAGAGCAAGTGGCCAATTTCGAGGACCAGTACAACAGCACCAGACACCCGAGTCACTATAAAAAGATTTTGGACAACAACCCCGACCCAACCAAAGAGAGTTTGTATGAGTAAGTGAAAAGATGCAGTACCTTGTAGATATTATATTCTCCATATTTATACCATGGTCAGGGTGAATACTCGATTCTGATTGGCTGGAGGGTGTATGTTAAAAAGTGTTAATGGACACCTACTAAGTAGTTCCAGTTAAATTGTCTGTTCACCGTCTAAATTAATCAGCTAGCTGGCGTAACCATAGCGACGGGAACGCAGTCAAAGCCTCTGTTTACAGTTTATTTCCAGCACTGAGTGCAGTCCGTCAGTCCTTCAGTGCCTTATCCTCTGAACACCACAGGATGGAGACTGTAACACACAAGCTGCAGGAAGTTCACTTCCCCTCTAAACTTACTGATACTTTTTTATCATATAAGCGAATAATCTCACATCCCGTTCGCTGTTCAGCTCTCTGCTTCAGGCTGCAGCCACAGTAACGTTACACACGGCCGATCATTTGTTCGTGAACATCTTGATGTTGATTTGGGGACAGTGACATGACTGGTAAGCTAGCTAGTCTTGTTGTTAAACATACTGTCAAATTATATTTACTGTTTGTCAACCGTACGCAGTGTTATCGACTTTGAATCTTGCTAGCATAGCGTTAGCTTTCTGGCTCACCGCTGAGCGGACTAGAATATCTCCCGTTGCCAAGTCGTATCTAAGGTCCGTCCTATTTACTGGAGAGGTGAACAACGTTTCCGTTGTGTAAGAACCTTACGGGAGGGTAATGGTTGTTCCAGGTATTAGTCAAACCCTCAGGCGTTACCAGGGAAACTAAGTTATTGCCTGTGAAAAACTTTATATTTTGATTGTAAAACGCATGAAAATATAAATTAATGGTCTTAATTTATTTTCTTTGGCAAGTGACCATGGTATAAGCGGGATAATGCCCTTCGAGGTGTCCGCGTCGGACGGTTCACGCCTCCGCGTCGTCCATTAATTTATGTTAATGGACACCTCGTCGGGCATTATCCCTTACATGTTCTCCTTCTGATTTGAATGTTTTGATGTTCCTGTTCTCCTGCAGCTACTTTGCTCAGATCTTGGAGGAGCACGGTCCGCTGGTTGCTGAGGACCCTCTGCTGGTGGGAGAACTGGAAAATTTCCCTCCTGTAGCTCAGCAGAAGATCCAGGAGGCGGGTGGCTTTGAGCACTTCCTGCTGGAGTCTCTGCGCTTCATAAAGATGGGGAGGTCTATCGGCCTGGCAAAGCACGCCGTCTCCCTGCAGCAGTCCGAGAACGGAGCCAGCCTGGATGACCTGGACGACCTGGATTCAAACCTGGATCTTGACACAGACTCTCTACTTTCTGACTTGCATGACTCTGATTTCACAAACTATGTGGACAGTTATTCATCTGCACAGACGGATGTCTGTCCCGTCCTCCCAAGTCCTTATGTTTATGGCTTTATCCCTCCTCTTCCACTGTCAGCTCATGCAATCCCTTTCTGTGGGAATGGTCCCAGCTCACTCTGGGCTGGTGGTGACAGTCCATATGAAGCCCCTGACTTTTTAACTAACGGCTACGGAGAGCTGGATCTCTATTCCAGTGAAGCTGATGCTGGAGTGTCTGAGACGGATCCATCATCAGACGGAGGCGCTCCCATGATGACTGAAGACAGCCTTTTGAAGAAACATGCAGCATCACAGGTTATTACCAACGTTTCACCAGCTTTTTACATAAACTAGGTTGAATATGTAAATACACAAACGCAGGTTGGATTGTGTGTACAAATGCTCTTTTTTTAAACTCTTTTCTCAGACGTGTCAGGAGACCATGAGGAGTGTAGCGGTGAACACTGAGCCTCATGAGCGCTTCGAGACCAGCCCGGTGAGTTCCATGTAGCTGACGGCATCATCTGTAAACAGAGTTCAACGATCTAAACCCGAGTGAATCCAAGAGAGCAGTAACAGAGTCCGATCCAAATCAACAAACTGCCACCTTTCTAGCTTCTAACAGTGTTCTGGGGACCTTATTTTCATTTTATTCAGTTATGGAAAAATATATTTCTCAGTTTGTATTATTACCTCATTAATATGGTAAATACTAAAATTCTGAGTTTGAATTTATTCAAATTATGAAGTAAATCGACTGCACTCTGTAAAGGCTGCTGTGTTTACATTGGTTCTCTATAAATCCCGCTTTACAATTTTGCAATTTAGTCGGCCACTGGGCCCAAAATCTCCTGGGAAAATAAAGGACAAGCCTGCGATCCAGTCAGACTGGCACAACTTCTATCTGCTTTCATGTTTCTATTAGAGACTGAATGACTAAACTCACATATGGTCCTGAGTTGTTGCCACAAGGCCAGAAATTAGCCTTGACAGCTGTTTACCTCAATGAACTAACATCAGTTGGTGAATTAGTTTACATTTTCTGTCGCAGATTTTCTGAAATATTTGTCTTAATTTGTACTGAATTTACACAGAAACTTTTGACAGAAAACTATTTCTAGGTTACCTCAAACCGAGTGAAGCGTTTCAGTTCTGCAGTTCCTCGTCACTCACTGGCTGATATACACACAGATACCAAACGTTGGCCAACATCCTCTTGGCTGACTAATCGCTTTAGGTTAAGTTGTTATCTGAGTTTTGTTGTTGCCTTCCTTCTTCTTCCAGGGTGACATTAACAAAAAGCTAAAGAGCAACAAGGACTTGGAGGAGCAGATCAAGAAAATGGTGAACAGCTGTGACAAAGTCAACCTCCGGCACAGAGAAGACATCGCTCACCTGGAGGAAGAAGTACAGAAGATCACTGCCAATATACAAGTACGTCCCAATACCCGTTAGAGTGAATTAATACAGTGATGAGCTGCATCTGAGTGGCTTAACGGTGTATTTTTGGTTCTTTCCTCTTGTGAAGGTGACCAACCAGGAGCTGGCACTGTTCCAGCAGAAGCTGGAAGAGGAGGTGAAGAAGGACCAGAAGGAGAAGAAGGCCAACCAGGAAACACTGAGGTCCCTCAAAGTGGAGACAGAGGAGATCATTGAGGAACACAGCAGGTGAGTCAGCTGGATCAGTACTGCATGAATGATAGCTCTTATTAATGATTACTGATGATGTCATTATTGATCTTATTATTTTCTACATTTGTGTTGTTTTTTTTCCAACACATAGACTTGCCAGAACCATCCGCGAAAAGAAAGCAGACTATGACGCAAAGCTGAGTGATTTCCTCGAGTTGAGGTGAGTGATGAGCGACAGGTGAAGATTAAACTCAGAAAAACTCTCAGCCTTTTTTCTGAAACTCCTTTCTCCCTGTTCCCTCAGCAATCAGTCAGCAGCTGAGAAGATGAGTCTGGAGGACGAGATCAAGCGCTGTAAGGTCTCGTTTACCTCGGCCAGCAGGAGGTCGAACACGGCACAGGTTGGTCCCAGTCTTAAAGTGAAACTCTCGCCAGAATACAACCGAGGCTTTTTGTGAATGTACCCGAGTCAAACTTTAGTGTAAAAGCATAATTTCGACAAAAGCGCCACTTGTAAGATCGACCGTATTTTCGTTTTCGGGTCAAAATAATTTTCAGTGGGAGGGCTAGGGGCACTTTTACGATAGCATCAAAATCGCTATTTTTAAAACACTAAGAAGGCTCAACACAACAAGAATCTGTTTTTTTCCGTTTGCCGCCATCTTGCCAGTCGAGAAGTGTCGATCTCCGAAGGCGAATGAATGGACTCCATAGGTTTCTTATATGAGGCTCCTTTTTCAGCTTCAAGGTCAATATTGTTTTTCGCTAACGACAAAACAATGAATTATCCGTGCATTTATATGGAACTAAGCCTTAGGAGCTTTCCACCTTTACTCCTCCCTGTCGCACTCGGGGATCGACGCTTCTCGACTGGCAGGACGGCAGCGAGCGGAAGTAACAGCTGGTAACATGAGTTGTTCAAAAACGTTCTTTTAAGTAAGCGGCACAGTGGCCACTTTATTAGGTACACCTCTACAATCTAAAGCGATCCAATATAACTGTTCTGCCACAAAGGAAACTTTTATGAAGTTTATAAGATCTGTTTTTGTCGACACTCACACTCAGGTGTTAAAATGTTATATTAGGCCATTTTACCACTTTACAACCTGAGAACGAGAATCAAAAATCAACTTTCTTCAGAATCTTTTTAAAAGTTTGTGTACGTAACATAATGGTGCTCTCATTGTCTACAAAGTTATTTGCCTTCTTAATCAACACTACATTTTCTAAAGTTGCCCAAAAAAACCTGCGATTCCATTGTCACAACAGCAGGTGAGCCGTGTGTGGAAGAAGCTCGTTGATAATTATTCAGCTGATCAAACCCACCATGAACACCGAACGACATCACAACAACCAGGTGCACTCAGGCTACAAGTCTGTACAAGACAACCACGTGGGCCTACAGTGAATAGGAGGTCGGGTCACAGTCGATGTGGTTACAGGAGGGATGGAAGACCAGAGCATCTCTCTCACTAGCTGTTTTTATTCTGGGCAGTAAGCCACCAATCTGCCGTCCTTTTGGCGGCTCGCTCTGTGGATTTAGACAGAAGGCGGCAAACTGGTGGTCTGTTTTGTTCCACCAGTTTTGCCCCTCGGAGGGTAACGTTACACTTATTTGCGCCTCCATTGCTGTAAATCCGAGGCGGCAATGTGGTGGCAAATGCTGAGATGGGCGGAGGTGTGGATGACGTGCACTGCTGCGCACCCACAGCCGGGAGTTTTAAAACCAGGAAACAGCTGATCACAGCAGTCAGTTCGTCACTTCATCCACCAAGATGAGCAGCTGGAAAGCCGCTGAGATCCGGGAGATGCTAGCGTCTCCTCGCTCTCTGTAGCTGTCTTGGTTGTCCGCTTGTTGCTGTAGCGGCGAGCTAATAGCGGTCGCTGCTTTCAAATTAAAAGCAATGTAAAGCTCTTATTTTGAAGACAAATTTGACCTGCTTCTCTTCACGCCCAACTTCCTGCTTCACGTCACGTCACATGTTGACGCCTACCAGAGGAGGAAAAGTGGAGGCTGTTTGGAAAAGGAGGAATATTACACCTCCGTTTTAGACAGACAAGGAGGCACATTGCAGCCTTGTCTATCTAAAAGGGGCTAGTGTCTGCGGAGCGGGTGTGACCAGATGGGAGGGGGGAGAGCGAGGGCGAGGGTCTGTTAGTTAATTGATCGCGGATGGCGGCGTCGTTCTCTTGGGCGGATTTAAAAAATACTTGAATATAAAATACGTCACCAGATATACTTGGCTGCCATTAATATAGCTGGGTGGGCCGCTCAAGTAAACTTTGTGTTGGAAACAATGGAATGTCCTCCTGGTTCCACGGTGAACTGGAAAGCAGACAAAACATCTGCAGACTAAAAGGTTACAATGGATTTGATCATTAAGATTCACTTGTTTAACTCTTTTTCTAAGCTTTTCTGTGTGCAAATTTTCAGTCCAATCACTGTCAGCTTCAGTAAAAGATTTGTTCTTCTCCTTCAGTTGTCGGTGGTGGAGAGCAGCCGCGATGAGGGATTATACGACCTCTACAGAGAGCTGGCCAGCACCAAAGCTCTGCTGACCAAAGTGGACGAGGCAGCACACAGGTAAGAGGAGTGAAACCACAGCTGTAATGCTAAAGAGAACAGCCTGTGTCAGCTTTACTTCTGATGACCTTCATCTTTTCCAGATTCCAAAACCAAGACCTGGAAATCACCAGAAGCGGCTTGAGAGCCAACATTCAAGAGATCGAGAAAAAGATCTCCACTGCAGAGGTAAAGGATGAAACTGTTGGAAAGCACAAATGGATCATCACACAATGAAAGCTGCTGTTGATATTCTCCAGAAGTTATTTATTACATCAGCAGTGCAACAACACATTTCTCTACACGCTTCATCAGCTTCACTTTACAATACTGACCCTGCATCATGATGTGCAGCCTCTCATTGTGATACTCAGTTCATTCACTGTTAGTCTTTTCTCTTCTTTTGGGAGAAATGACAGAAATTCAGTGGTTTCTCCTTCTTAAATGTGAATTTTTGCCGGTTTTACTTGTTGTTGTCCGTTATAATAAATTTAACATATTTGGCTTCTTGATTTGTTTCTTCGACAAAACAAGACATTTGAATGAATCAACTTAAGAGGCAGTTTTCATTATTTTTCCTGTCAATTTATGGACCAAAAGAAATCTATTGATTAATCGAGAATCCAGCATCACTGGTGTCCAGGCCCTGCAGCAGTAAAGATCCATATGGGGTTGGATGCTGTGACTCATGATATGTGTGTGTGTGTGTGTGTTAAAGCAGATGTTTACTGAGACTTGTCTCTGTATGCTGCACAGACTCAGTTCCAGGAGCAGATGGATCAAGTGAAGAACGGCAGACGAGTCAGCGAGCTGCTTTCAGTCAACATCAGCAACCATCCTGAACCTCCAGCTGTACCAGTAAGACATTTCACCAGCTCAACCAAACCAGTACACTTTATTAAATACCTTTCTTCATTTTAGTTTTTTATGAAGTCAGGTATAAGAAAAATATGTCTTTATATTACTAACGATTGATCTATTCCATTACTAGATAGATTTGTAAAAAGATGAGTCGGTACTAAAATAAATAATGCAATAATCAACCACTGTTGGCTTGACAGTCTTGCTCCTGGCTGTTGAAGAATGACAGTGTTTCCACAGACATTTACTAAATTAATACTGAAATGATTCCAAATAAAAATATTATTTGTCATTGTGACCAAATATCACGTACACATACTCTTTGTATTTTACAGGTTTTACTAAAACAATCACTTCTGGCTCTTGTTCTTTTTGAGATTCGACCCAAAATGTAAAAGATTCTTGGCAGATAAATGGTTAGAAAATACAAACCTCCAGACAAAATGAGCGCAGGAGTAGCTTGTGAATCTCTGATGGTAGAATATGTCCATCAGAAATGATAAACAGTGGTAAAACCAGTTGTAAGCTATGAGTAATGACTGATTAATTTAGAAAACGATGAACTCTCTCCTGTGTTGTGTTGATGTTGCAGCTGTCTGGAGCAGCCAAAGAGTTTGTCCCTTCGTCTGCAGCCTCCCACAGCTCCCCTCCGCTCGTCCAGCCGCCTGCAGCAGAGGCTCCGGCTGCTCCGCCTCCGACGCTGCACAGACCTGCAGCCAGGAGTCTGGAGCCTCCACACACACACAGCACTGTGTTCGATAAAGCCATGGAGCGCCTGGCCGCCATGTTCCCCGACTACACAAGGTAACATCCATACAAAGTCACATACACTTTCCACTGCATGCAAGTGAATCACATACTCATTTATTTTCCTCTGAGTTCTTTTTCTTTCCCATATTTGTAACCAGAAGTGATTACAGCTATACTTTTGTTTTATAATCCTGTGTCGTATAATGACGATCAAATTGAATCTTCAGATGTCGGCAGTATTAATACATTTACTTTGTGTGTGTGTGTGTGTGTGTGTGTGTGTGTGTGTGTGTGTGTGTGTGTGTGTGTGTGTGTGTGTGTGTGTGTGTGTGTGTGTGTGTGTTCAGGCCAGACTTGATGAGGTTTGTTCAGGAGTTGCGTTCAACCAGCGGTGGAAGCCTGAGCAACATGGCCCTGCAGGACATGGTGGGTGGAGTGACCCAGCTGATCCTGGACCATCAGGTACTGACTGGACTTGTTGTTGTTGTTGTAGTTTTATTCAGTCATCACATAATACAATAAATATAAACCTTGAAGACAGTGTAAACAAAGTCAACATCTATCCTTCATTCTCATCGATCGCTGGATATGTCTCATTTCTCATGTGAAAACGCATGACATCATTTTTCGTCCCCTCTCAGGAGAAGCTTAATGCTGCCAAGATGAACGCCATGGGACGGAGGAGTCCAGCTAAGAGTGCCACCCCCCCTCTGGTGCCCCCAGTGTGGCAGTCGCTGGGACCACAGAGAGCCACACACTCCAACGCAGTGAGTCCAACATCATCCCGTCAGATAGACTGCACTCACATTAGTCCAAGAGTTTGACTTGTAGCAGCAAAAATGTTGTTTCTCAGAAAAAGGTTTAACAGTCCACCTTAATAATATCACATTTTGTTTAGAGAGAATGGTGCGCACGAGAACAACAAAAAAAAAGAGTAACACGCAGAATAAAAACAACTGAGTGTGTGGACAAATGACAGTTTTAATCTCATGATGTTGGATGAGAAGTTAGAAGTTCGGATGACTGTAATAACTGCAGTGATCTGCTGAGGGGAACAGATGTGTTTGGTCAGTTGGACCTGACTGTGTGTTTGTCTGGATTGCAGCTGAATGTTGAGGATCCGTGCATCATCTGTCACGATGACATGACTCCAGACAACATCTGCGTGCTGGTGTGCAGACACAGCTTCCATAAAGAGGTGAGACACACTGCTGTTTGTTAGAGACATGCACAGAGGATGGAGGTGTTGGAGCTGTTGATTACTTTGATTTCCCACATGTGATGCTACACTTCACTGTTGTTGTTGTTGTTGTTGTAGCTCTGGAGCTGGCAGGATTAGTTAACAACAGTAAACAACAATTAGTTAACAAGTTAAAGGGATATTCCGGTGTAAGTTTAATCCATGGTCTAACACACCTTGACACCGAGTAAGACTCCCCCTCGAGAGGTCAAGTTAGCTGACCGCTAGCTTAGCTAGTTTTAGCAACCTCAGAAAAGACCGCACGAAAACAACACACTGCAGCTTATGTCTCCAACTAGAAACCGCCATCAAAAAGCCACAATTAATGGTGAGAACAGCAGCAAACTTCAGCAACAGTACATGTACAGTCCCAGCACACAGTACGAAGCATCAAACATCTGCTAGCTTTGCCGGACATAAGCTGCAGTGTGTTGTTATCGTGCGGTCTTTTCTGAGGTTGCTAAAACTAGCTAAGCTAGCGGTCAGCAAACTTGACCTCTCGAGGGGGAGTCTTACTCGGTGTCAAGGTGTGTTAGACCATGGATTAAACTTACACCGGAATATCCCTTTAACAATAAACAAGCCTGTGAATATTCTCATTCATCCAGGTCATAGTTATCTCAAGGAAATTGAATCGAATGCAACTATGTGCTCCATTATTGCCAACAACAGTCGTTAGTATGGTCGTTGGGGATGGTGGAAAGTTGGTTTCGACTTCGTTAGTGCTCTATTGTGTTGTAACGACAGTCGTTGGAGTCACATGAGGGCCTTTGTGCACAGCCGTTGTTCTTAGAGGCTAAGTTGTTGAACCTCCTGGGAACCATCTATCCTCTCTATGGTTTGAAAGAGGAGTAAAAGAAGCCATCTATGCAAAAATTGAAAAACCATCTCTAAACAGAGGAGGGGGTCTGCGACACCACCTATCTCCAATTTACAATGCTGCCCTTTCATGTCTTCCCAGGAGATAAGTTAACAATAAATGCCCAAACAGAAGAGTTTGTTGGGAGTCTTGATATAAATGCCACTTGTTTTAGTCTGAGGTCTGGTTGGATCAGTCTCAGTGTTGAGTCTTTGCTCTGGTTGTGTTCAGTGCATCAGGTCGTGGCTGAAGGAGCAGAGCACCTGTCCCACCTGCAGAGATCACGCTCTGCTGCCTGAAGACTTCCCCGTGCTGCCTGGCAGGAGGCGCCAAGCCCCCTGATGTCTTAACCCCCAACCTGCCAACCCCCCTTTATTTCTTTTATCCTTTTATTTTTTACCACTTTGTTTCATGAAAATCTCAAATGAGCATGGAGTGTTTTATATCATTTAAATGTTGAGACATGTACAGAAACCAATTCCTACTTTGAATAAACAGAACGTGTGTTTGAGTTTGAACTCGTCTCTGTTGGATGTTTCATCTGTTGGAGGTTCTGAAGGCAGCTCTCTTAATGCCATTAAGTGCAACGGTTTACAACACATGATGCTTTTAATGTAATAGACTGTAATCATTTACCCTGCTGCTCATTAAAATTTGTGGTGTATCAGCAAATCATTTCTGCCCAGACTTTGATCATTTGGTTTAAATGAGAAACTGATGATCACTGCAACACCACAGCTGCCCGAGGTGACATGCAAATGCTCAAATTAAAAGGCGAAGTTAAAGGGATAGTTTGTCATTGATTTCGGACAATACGCTTCCCGGCCACTTCATGGAGTCTCAACCGTGACGAGACTCCAGGGAGCCTCGTTAGCTTTGCCCCTAGCTCGTCTGTTAGCTTCCTGAGTGAGCGAGTGAGCGACTTCAACCGGTCAAACAAAACGTTTTTACTTTTTGGATTTTTTCATTTTGTACGGAAGCTTATTGCATTCACTTGATAAATTTATTTTTGGTTTGTTTTACTGAGTAATTATTTCTGTTTTTCAGAGTAATTTTTTTTTTCTGAATGAATGGATCTTCAAATGCTCTGTAAACTCAGGAAAAAAATTAGTCCGAAAAACAGAAAAAAAAAATTATTCAGAAAATCAGACAAAAAAATTAATTACTCAGAAAAACACAAATAATTACTCCGAAAAACAAACCAAAAAATAAATTTATCAGGTGAATGCAATACGCTTCCGTAATTTTGGGCTGTTTCCTGTGCTTCCAGTCTTGATGCTAAGCCAGCAGGTTGCTGGCTGTAGTCTTGTATTTGTACATAGACATCAACATGTTCTCAGTCCATGTGACACGCATCAGTTCAAATAAAACATCTGACTTCAAAACTTTCATTATACTCTGATCTGATTAACAAAAAATATACATTTAGGACATTGAATCCAATTTTCTATTTATTATTTTATATATGCTAAATTGAACTGATATCGTTACACAGGCCAGTATCAATCTAATAATCTAACTTTCAGAAAGCAAATCGGCCTCTTTCAGATCATAAACCTTTCCTTGAAGCATAAACGGTAATTTTTAACCTTTAAGATGGAAAAAAATAGTTTAACACAACGATCCTAACTCGAGGTCTGTTTACTAATGTGTTTTCAGTGTGATCACACATTGTTCATCAGCTGATTGAGCCTGCACAGTCGTTTTAAAGATGAAACATGCAAACAGGCCATTTTAGTTTCATCTACATGACAACTGAGCAGACTCCATCTGCTGATGGAGACCAGGTGTGTCTGAAATCACCGACTCATTTACTCACTCAGACGCTCGAGAGTGAATCTGGACACAAAACTGGCGTCAACAAACTTGCATCTATTAAACTAACTTAACTAATCCTTGCAAATGTTTTGTCAAAATGCCTGAATGGGAGTGACAACAGGGATATTCATAGTTTGTTATAAAGATTTGTTGTGTTTGGTAAGAAAAAAAACATTGTCTGAAAAAATAAAAATGCCAAAGTTTCACTTTTAGTAATTTGATATTTATTAAACTGAAGAAATAATAATAATAAAAAATATTATTGAAACACTTTTGGTCACATTCATCTATTTATAAAAGAAAATTAAGTTTAGTTTAAGTCCAGTGATCCTGGAGCCTCTGTGTTGTTGCATTATTCAAAAAAATCTGCTGAGATCTCCACAAGGAAACGGCTCAGGGGCAGGATCAGTGTCCTTTCTGGTTTGAAGAAGAACAGTTGTGTGCTTCAGGGAGTGCAGAAGGCCTGCAGTGAACTTATCTGTGAGCTGATGTGACCTCCGGGTTCAGACTCTCCACAGCTTCAGAGGGAAGTTCAGACTCTCCACAGCTTCAGAGGGAAGTTCTCTGTGATCAGATGATCGTCGTGAAGCACGATGACAATGTTGACTTCAAACTCTGCAAAGACAGAAAACAACACGGTCACGTCAGGAGAACAGAAGTACCTCTACCTGGGCATCAATATCTGAAATCAGGTCATCGAGGTGTCAGACATTTAATTTTAATGTTTTCTAAAGACCTTCACAAGATGATTTAGCCAAATTTAAGGCAGATTTTTGGACAAATGATGTTCTTATGCGAGCATTGCAGGTTAAGTGTTGAGGTAAGTAGCAGGCTGTATTTGGTCCTGTGCGGATGCAGGTTTTATGTAAGAATAATGTCATTACAGTGACTCTGTTATACAGTTAGAGATGTCTACAAGCAGAAATGTTGATTTTCATGCAGAAAAGCTTGACTCATTTTTGACAACAAAAAAGATGGATCAATTAAATTAGATCAAGTGTTTGTGGCAAAAGTCCACAAAAATTCAAATGTAAGACTTCTTAAGGTCTAATATTTAGAGAACTTAATTGTAGACGTTTTAGGGACATGCAGACACTGTGTCTGATATATGTTATTGTCTTTAGGTGGACATTTAGGAGACTATAATCTTGGGGTAACCTGTGTGAAGCTACAGTTAGCAGCCGGTTAGCTTGTAAGAATAAACGATGGAAGTGGGTAAACGGTTAGCCTGGCTCTGTCTAAAGTCTGCCAATTCACAAGCTTTATCTATACATTTAAATAACACATTCGTGGTTATTTCTCTTTAGGTTATTACCTCCAAAAACCAGAGTGATAAGACTACATGTAGCTCTTTTAGCTACTTAGCTAGTTACTGGAGTCCCCTCTGGTTACCTAGCAACTGCTCAGAGTCATGAAACAGTTCAACACAGCCCGACGGAAGATGGCGAATTAAAAACAAACCAGATATGACATAGAAATTAGCAACTAGCTACACTTTGAGATGCTGTTAACAGATTTAGTCCGGACAGAGCCAGAACTGACTGCTGCCTATAGCTTCATACTAAATCTCCTAATTAATCCTCATCCTTTTTATCTGCTAATCCAGCTAGCTAACATTAGCTAAATTAGCTAGCGAAATAAATGACAGTTTTTCCAAAAATGTCCAACTATTCATTTCAAAAACAGATATGGAAATACATATACATTCCAAATTGTTCCCAAAAAGCTGAGTTTTCAGTAAAACTGTCACTTAATCAACCTTCTAAGATCAAGACAAGTGCAAACGAAATAAAGCTGTGCATTACTGACAAACAGTGGCCACGGCGCAATTTCGCATTAGGCAAAAAAGACTACGAGTAACTGTAACTGTCTTTGGCAACTTATATGAGGAAAACAAAACCGCAGATATACGTGGAGAAGCGTCTGTCCTCCTGTCTGTCCTCCCGCCTGTCTGACCGACTCCTCATCACATTTCTGCCCGAAAAACAGCGTCTGTCACCGGCAAAAAACTTTAACTCACCAAGTGTTTGTGATGAAAATAAATCACCGAGACGGTCAGCCCTCCAGACCGAGACTTCAGTGAACTTTCCCCCGGAAGACATCCTCCGTCCCCGCGAGTGACAGAGTCAGACAGCGTCCAGTTTACTGATGGCGATTTTATTTATTATTTAGTGTCAAAGGTCTCTTGACTCCTTCCAAATACCGCCACATACTTTGCATTCAACTTATAAAAAATTACTTATTAAAAATAAATATTCAGCAAACCACCGGACGTTGAATAACGTGGACGTTCTTCAGTCTACCTGTCTCTGGTGGGTTGGGCTAATCCAAAATAGTGAAAACAAGGGGGGTGTTCTCTGAAGACAGGCTGTTACCTGTGAAACAGGGGTGCTCTGAAAACACCCCCATTAGCACTTGGTACTTTCCTCCTGATGAAATTAACCATAGACTGTATGAAATTAACACGGCAAAAATCGACCAATCAGAATTTTGGTCGACCCAGAACGTATCGACCAATAAGTCGACCAGTCGACTAGGACTTTACAGCCCTACTTCCTTTACAAGATTGTCCAGGTGCTTGACACAACATTTTTAAGGCTCAAACAATATTCATTTCTTCAGTGCTTTCTGGGGGCAAATGGAGACCTCAAACATATATTTGAAAATCTTGGCTGCACTCATTTGCTATTTGATATTATATTTCTGAAGTCAAAGCATTTAACTCCTGATGTAGGCTCCTGCGTATGAACAGAAACGACTGTGAGCATCAATATGAATGAAAAAAATCTTAAATCAGCGTGGAGGGATTTACTGACCGACTTTAAAGTTGGTGGTCTCCAGCGTGGGGCAGGTGAACAGCCGGGGGAACACCATGTAGATGGGAATAGAGAGGCTGTGGCAGACGTCACCTTCAGCTATCTGGATGTTCTGGATCTCCGTAGCATCTCTGGCGTAGCCTTCAGCACAACCTGAACACAGCGGACGTTTAGAAAAACAGCAGCTCAGAAAAGATTCATCCAGTCATCATTTCACAGCGCGTACTCACCACAGGTTTCTACTCGCACGAGCTGCAGTTCAATACTCTTTATGGGAACGTCCGAGTTCTCCACCACCACCTCTCCGGTCAGCGGCTGGCTGATGATGCAGTTGGTGGCGTCTAAATGGCCTCGGATCAGAAACTTGGGCAGTGAAGTCCTCTGGAGACAGAAAGGAAGTTCCTCCTGTCAGTACAGCTTCAATCAGTGGGCCTACAGCACTCACACTAATGCCTGTAGTGCAGATATTCTTCTTCTTCTTCCGTACGTTTTCGGCTCACTTATCCTCGCATACAATTTTTTAGCTTTTTCAAAATAAATTTTACAATGGAAGTGAGTGGGAAAATCTTTAAATCCTCTTCAAACCCACCTGACTTTCAACCTCTTCTCCTCCTTCATAGTTTGACCTACAGACATCGTTCCAACTTTGAAGAAGTCACAAGACTTTGAACTATTGGGCCTGTACTCAGCTTTTTAAAATCTTTTACGGTTCTGAAACAATCACAGTTTCAGTTTTAAGGTTTTTTAGCTCGTCTTCAGGTTTTGTAATGGGTGTGTACTGAGTGAGTCACATGACCCCTAGAGTGGAGAGCAGCTGGAAAAACTTTATAAGAAATTCTCTTCAGCTTGATGTGGATCCCACATCTTTTACTTCACATAGACAATATACACATAGAAATGTAGGAAATCTTGTTGGCTTTCGGGTGATGGTCTTATTGCAGATGTAGGACTCAAACTTTTGGCTGTAGAAGTCCATAGAGCGACAAGCACTCCAGCAACTCCCCCATAAGCCGCCATGTTAATTTTGAGCCTAAATTTCTGGAGGAGAGCAGATGGTACCTGTTCTGTCTCTCTCTCTGGCGACCTCATTTTTCACTCTACAGAAATAAAAAAGACATCACAGAGTTCAGCAATGTCTGCTGTTAGCTGCTGTATAAATATTTTGGCCATAACCATTATACTTTTTTCTGGACTCGCAGGAGTTTGGGGGTGTTTTCCCATTCATTTTTATGGGGAAATGTTCAACTTTGGTTCTGCTGCTGCTCCAGCTAACGTTCAGCTAGAGAGACCGATCAGCTATCAAAGTGTTCAGCTTCTCTGCCTTTTCAGCTTTTGAAAAATGCAGCTTTTTCTGCAAATTCTTGACCATTCATTCTTATAGTTTTCTGCATTTCAGGCAAGTATTTTCCAGCACATTCAGCAGTTTTCCCTTCAGCTGTCAGCCTTCACATTTGTATTTTCACAGGAAATGAGAATGTTTCTGGTTCAAACAGAAAGAAGCAATGACATGAATCTGTGGTGCTTCTCACCTCGCGGGTGTTCTGCAGCGTGTCTGGAGTGATGGTGAAGTTGACCGGAGTGGGGACGACTTTAGCTTTCTGGGGCTGGAAGTCAAACAGATTCCACACACGTCAACACAGCGAACATCAGCATCTGATAAAAACATTTCAGCTAAAAACATTCTGTAACAATTTTCAATCAATCAGCAATCAATGTATTTGTGACTTTGTTCATTTTACCAGCTGTTCACGATTAATCATGATAATTTAACACTCACTGACTTTGATGCCAGGAGACAGCAAATACATATGACAGCAGGATTGTTTCTTTTCAAATATTAAAAGATGTTTTGTTTACGTGAATGATTGTGTAGATAAAACACAAGATTATGTTGAAAATCAAGCATTTTTCAAGGTGTAAAGGATAAGGATCAGAATAAGACTTTCAAAAACCTCAGAGTTGCTGAGACAACTGTCACGTTGACAAAAAGGTGCTGATAATACACAACTGATCTCAAATGAGGTTTAGCGTAACAAGATTATTCCAGGACTGCATCAAAAGTTTGTGATATTCAACAAAATCACACAAGACGTCACAGCACTGGGACAAATTGGTCAGTCCATCTCGAACACGCGTGGGGTTTCAAAATTTGCAAATTTCTACAAAGAATGAGTTAAAATAAAAAATAATGAAAAAAAAAATGAAAGCCCTGTGACAGTGTGGTGTGAGCTGTGATCACAGCTGTTTAAATTCCCCAAATCCTGTCGGCTCATGAAAGAAGAAATGCAAAGGAGAAACAAGCAAAAAGGTTGTTCTAGTCTACTAACATCATCACAATAGTGTATCTAAATGTTGTGTACTCACCTGACAGTGCACGATGAACTCACAGTTCCTGCTCAGGTCTTTGGCCAGCAGCGAGCGCTTCATGTCACAGCGGAGGGTGTACTGACGAGGAGACAACATTTAAAATGCAATGTACCACAACTATTTAGAGTTGAGTTCTTTTACACGGACGTTCAGTACAGTATGTTGTTGCATGTATTTTTGTTACTAATTTGATCAAACAAAATTAATTTTAATTACGTAAGAATTCAAAATCTGTCATTTGTCACTTTCCTTGCATTTGTGTAAACGTTCACAGTCCTACGTCTCCTCTTAACAAGCTCTTGTTAACGTTAGATCTGTATTCAGTATATGTAGGTAAAGATGTGTTTGTACACTGTGGAAGTGTCTTTGAGTTCATGTCATAATGTCTTTTCTCATCTGCAGACAAATAAACGAGTATGAATTCACAATGCGTACGGGCAGCCGTCCACACTTTCACACGCAGCCAACCTCCTCACACTTCACCTCCAGGCAAACTTCACTGCTACAGCCTGAAAACAGCTTGTGGATCAATGAATACTGTGGACCACTTGACTGATTTTACATTTTGCACATGCACGGCTCAGATTTGCACTGTTTAGTTATTATTGTTGTTGTTGTTGCCTTTTCCGTTATTTATCACAAGCTGTCTTGTAAAATTCTCTTGTATATTTCGTTGTACTTATTCATTTTCATATTGTTGGCATTCTGTGGCCAGCAAAAGAAGAATGTCTTTGTACAGAGAAACATGTTTCCTTTCTGTGAATATGACATTAATCACTCTGAAGTGAACTGATGGACCAACAGAAGGAAACAGAGCAGTGAACTACGCAGTTTAGTTCAGTTCAATCAGACTCTGGTTTAGTCTGTTTGTGGCGTCTGAGCATAAACTCAAAAGCTAAACCTCTGTGATATATCACCAGATGAAAAGGAGTGTGTTGAGTGTGTGTCCTCCTCTGTGTGTGTTGTCAGCTCCCTGATAAAAGGTGAGTAAAGAAGAGTGAAACTGTGTCTCTGACCTCTGTGTCGCTCACTCACCTGGATGTTGACGAAGACGCCGTGGTAGGTCTCGTACAAAACTTTGTTGCCCTTTGTGTTCAGAGGAAACTCGAAGGGGATCTCAGTCTTTCCTGCTGGGACTTTTCCCGCCTTGGCCACCTCGACGTTACTGCTGATCAGCTGGATGGGCTGCAACGTACGCAAGAAAATGACATCATCACATGAGAGAAGTTGGAAACAGAGAACTGTTGCTTTGCTATTTTGTCTTTAATTTCTATGTTTGATCAGTGAGGTCTGATCTGATCACGAGGCATTCCTTTTAGACTGTCTGACTATTTAAATGAGAGGTTTTCAAACTTTGGGCCTTGTGTTTTATAACATTAGTTATCAGAAGGATATCACACAGCAGAGCAGCCTTAATGTGTGTCAGTCAGTTAAAGAGACAGCTCAGAGAAACAGCAGTTTACAGGGGATTTTACACTTTTTTTCACTTTCCCAGAGTCCCACAACTAATAAATGCCTGAGGCCAGACCTTTTCAATGTATTTGGTCTCGTCTGAAGTGATGTCAAACAATTCCTGTTATATTTAGAGCAGATTCTACAGCAACATTCGGCTATCTTGAGTGTCTATGAGATCAAATGACATTATCATGATCTAATAAGCATCCGAGCAGAGGGGCTACTTTATACCAGGCTGTGTCTGAGCAGTAGCTTCCAAACTGATTGAAATGATTCACAGCTCACCTTGACAGAGTTGTAGAAAGCCTCAAAGACGCCGACGCTCTTGGAGCTCAGCTGCAGGTTCACCAGCCCCTCCATGTTCAGAGAGATGCCGTGGTGCTGCAGCGCCTCTTTACACACCAGCAGGATGACGCCGGCCACCACTTCCTGCACACAGAACAACACCGCTGAGGTCCTGATGACTGTCCTCACCGCTTTGGAGACTTTCATAGTGAAAAGTCAATTTTAATATCTTCAGTTCTGATCTTAGATGCAATATCACACAGGACCAAGTAATGTGTCGGACTTGTTTTCACCCCGTACTGATCACAGCACAGCCTGCAGTTCAAACAGCACACCTGCACCAGCATCTGGACTGGTGTTACATCAGATTCTGTAGCCCAATCAGAGCTTTACATTACATTTTCACTGAATCATTTAAAAAATGTTCATCAGAGAGTAGCCCTCGAACAAAAGTGAAAGAACACTGTCTCACTTACTGCCAGTATATTTTCTTTGCTTATTGAAAAACATTTCACAATAACTGAAGATACCAAAAGAGGGAAAAAGTTGAATTAGGGCAAAAATCCTAAAACGTAACATCAGTGGGAACATTATACATCTGAAGAGCACTTCACTTCAACATCAGACTGTCCAAAATGTATAGATTAGATTAAAAAAAAAGGTGATGTGGAGGGAAGACAATGCATTTATCTTTACATCTGTGACATAATCCTACACTTAACAGAATGAGACAGAACATGTGATTAACATGTCTTCTTTTTAAACTTGTTTTACATTTCTGTGCTGAGCTTTTTATATACGGTTTGAAAAATCATTCCGAGATTATTTTGACAGATACTGAGATACGATTACTGATTAATGGGAATGATTATATTTTCAGTACAATTTTTTTCACTGAAGAAAACAATAAAATCATTATCATGTGATATGTTTTCTTAGTAGGGGTCGACCGATTATTAGAAATCAAGGAGACTGAAAACCATAATTCAGACCGATATTCATTTGCAGTAAAAATAAAAACCTTTAGTGTCAAAATAGTACAATTTGATCAAGGACTGCTGTTAAGTACACCTTTGAGGTACTTGACTTGAGTATTTCCATTTTCTGCTCCTTCATACTTCCTCTCCACTGCATTTATTAGATACATTTAGTTACTAGTTACTTTGCAGGGTCAGATTGTTCAGTGTTTACAGGCTATGACTTTTGACATGTTACCAGTGGGATCTAGTTGTGGTTGGAACATTGTGTGAGAGATGCTGCATCAGAGCCAAAAATAAATTAATAACAGGTTCCGATAATCGATACATGCAAAACATTGGCCCCGATAATCAGTCAGGGCAGTTAATAGGACAACCCTATTTTTAAATCTGGAGAAAAAAAGTACAATACTTACTAGTGCTATAATATTAAAATACTGTTTGGACACACTTTTGACCTCTATTCAATCACTGAAGCTTCTATAGTGATGTGCCTACATACAAATCCTGTTATCAGTATCAGCTGAAGCAGCTGCTGTTAATAAGGAAGCATCATTAGTTTTATAGATTTGTGACAGACTGATATCTTGACGGTGGTATCAGTAACTGGTAGCAGCAGTGTGTAGGCCTGTCTGTACTGCAGTAATACTTTACATGTCAATATCTGGTCAACCATCAGTGTTTTCTCTGTGTGAAGTTGATCTTCTTTCTGCACACAATCTGACAGGGTGACACATTTTGGCGTAACACCCCGCTAATCAGCTGCTGGTCATGTGAGGACAACGCCTCCCAGGCTAGCTAGCTAGCTAGCTAATGTGTTTATAAAACATAACGTACTGTTTTACTGAGAGTTAGAGCTCAGTTAAACACCGAGACAGAAAGATGATAGTTAGCTAAAGCAGCCACACAAGCAGCTTGTTAGCTGACTGTGATGAACGTACTCACCCCTTCATGGTAAACTTTGTTGGCTCTTTTCAGTCTTATATCCAAAGTGACGCTCATCTCTGACGGTCAGACTTCAGACACACATTTAACGAACTGGTTAATAAGTATTTATTGTTCAAAAACAAACTAACTTTGTGGGGTTTTTTTAATCTACATGTAGCTCCTCTTCTGGTTCCAGAGTTCCGCTCTGCAGCAACAACAATTTGACTTCCGGTTAAAATAAAATCTTTCAGAATAAAACCAGTATGTGTTCCTCGAAAAGGCTTCCCCTGCCTGTATCCTTCAAAGTAAAAGCGTCAGTTCCACAATTCCAAATTTGCAAAAAAGGCTTGATGGAGTCTGGTCATAAAAATAGTTGTATTTTTGTGTTCGTTCTGTTCTTGAGATTTCTACGGAGTACGGAGCCCTGCTGGTGACATGGATGAAATTACATTGCAGCAGTGACTACTGGCAATCAGGACAAACAATTAACAATGGATGCAGGTGCATATAGTATCAGGTTTTTTGCCAGTAGTCACTGCTGCAACGTTATTTCATAAATTAATTATAACCAAACTACTATTAACTTGACAACTCCTCCATCATCATGACTAGAATAATGGCTAATAAAACCTACACCTGGACACTGTGGATCATCAAAATTCCTATTACATGTACCTCGGCTCTTACCATTACACAATTACAATAATAAGACACTTTATTAACTTTAATTAATTAATTAATTAATCAAAATTATGAGATGGTCTCGATCCATGATAATAAGCCTGCATTTAACTGACTGTGACTGTTTAATTATGTCAAAAGGCGCATTAATTACTATCTCACACACGCAACTTAAAAAAAAAAAACAGATCCATGTTTCCTCCAGGTCTCCAATTTCCAATCCATAGAATTTGATTCATAGTTCGCAAAGCATTAAAATATATTGACTTTTAAAAAGATGAAACTGCCCTGCTGCAGAAAAATGAGTCCCAACAGATCTCATTGTGAATAGTTCTCACTGGAATTATCCTTTCTGCTGAAGAAATAGTCCTAAATGAAATCTGCCAACCTGTGTTTTCTGTATTATTTGTGATAATATGGTACACAGAATATCTCAAAAATAATTACAGTCAAAATCAAAACAATCTTAAATCAAGAAAAGCAAGAACATGAAGCAAACAAACTTCTGTGTACTCTTGCTGCTCTGTGTGGCATCCTCACACTGTAACAAACTAAAGCTGTCTAATAAAGTCAGCCATACATTCTGAGAAACTATAACTACTGCATTTCATTTTGATTGTTGATGTACTAACTTAATGCCAAAAATGTTTCTTCTTATCTGTAAAGTCTGCAGCTTGCTGTACGGTGGTGACATCTGGAGGCTTAACTGCTCTCTGATAATGATGTCATTAGTGTTTTAAAAATATAATGGTTCATCAAGTTAATATCCAATATACATCATTAGTGGTTATCTACATTAATCTATATGAGATGCCTTCACATCAGGAGCAGACAAATAGCCATAAAACCTGTAGCAGTAAATTCAAATGGAAATTTGATCATCATCATCACTCAGGTAACATGAACACTATACTGCCATTGTGGATGTACATTTTCATTTCCAAAAGTCCCCCATGGGCTGCCACAATCAGGACCACAACCATTATATCAGATGATCTTTTTGGACAATCTTGTTGATCAAAATGTTTCCTCTCCGACAGTAAAAGATCAGTTGTGTTTTGGATTGAAAGATTGTTTTGACCAGATACAACTCGTCGCTCATTCTGGCTGCTCTGCAGTGTTGCCAAAACAAAAAAAGAACTGGAGCAGGTGGCTGAACCTGTTCTGTCCTCCAGACAGCTTCATCCAATTATCTTTCCATTCATTCTCTATTAGCACTTATTTCCATTCAGGGTCATCGGTAACTGGAGACTATCCCAACATGCACTGGGAGGCATTTATCATCTATTTGCACAAAATTAACACGTCATTTCATTTTATTTTTACTTAATAAAGAAGCCTCTATTTACGAAACAAATCAATTTGTTCAAGTCTTTGTACCAACAAACCCAGAGTATTATTATAGCATCATGATGTATTTGTCTATCCTAATAATACAACAAACAAAGCTGACATTTGTGTCTGGGAATCACGTCACGTGAATTCTGATTCCTTTTAATGACGTATGTGCCATAGCTACAAACTCAGTAACAGCAGGATCAGCACCTGTAGGTGTGAGAGGCACCAACAGATATCATACTGCCGTAGATTCATACTTCTTATATATTATATTATATGTATCCAACTAAAATTATTCAGCTTACATGCAGCAGTATGTATTGACACTGCTGATGATGTTTTGGGACTGGAGCTACCAGAAATATACATTACTTCACATCATCATTATCTTTATCAATCATTATCAGTTTGATAATTGAGAAAAAATGCATAATCACTATCTTCAAGTCCGATAAGGTAGTTGAATAGCCACCTTGTTTTCATTTCTGTTCAGACCAGAGATAGGATGTGTTAGCTTAGCTTAGCACATAGACAGGGAACAGAGGGAAACTGCTAGCTGTCAAACATCAACATCAACTTCCATCCATTAACTTCAAAGTTGTCTGATTTATAACAAATTCAATCGGATTTAAATGTTTCCTGGCCAACGACCACTGAAGAAAGCGACTGCAAGCATCATCAAAAGTCTTGCTCCGTCATGTCCTGCTAAGATAGCTTAAGCTAAACCTGCTGACTCATTCTAGGTAGCTTACTTGTGGTAAAAAACGGCCATTAAACCAGAGCCTCTAATTTGTATAAATTAGAGGCTCTGGTTTAATGGGCGTTTTTACTTATTTTTGACAAACAAGATATAAGGTGTTAAGTAAGTTGCTTTGATGTTTGACAGAATTGGTTTTCTTCTGTTGAGGCCAAGCTGGGTGTTGCTAGCTTTAAGCAAGCTAACTGTCTCCTAGCTTTAGCTTCATATTGCCCTTCCTAACTCATGAGAGTGCATCAATCTGCCCATCTAAAACGAGCATGAAAATAAAAAGTGCATTTCCCAAAAAATGAATATTGTGGTTCTTAGAGTTGAAACTAATATAAATCACTGGTGGTGGTAATGTCCATACTGCTAGCCACATCAAAAGTCCTGCTCTGTCTTGTCCTGCTAAACCAGCTTAGGCTAAACCCGCTGAGTCATCCGAGTATACTATGCGCACAAAAACGCCCATAAAACCACAACCTTGAATTTCTTTTTAACAAATTAAACAAGATATAACATGTTAAATAGTAGGCTTTTTAGAAGTTTGTTTTCTTCTGAGTTAGTTAGGTGTTGCTAGCTGTAAGCAAGCTAATTGTTTCCTAGCTTTAGCTTAATATTTAACTGTCTCCTAGCTTTAGCTTAATATTTAACTGTCTCCTAGCTTTAGCTTTATATTTAACTGTCTCCTAGCTTTAGCTTAATATTTAAGCTACCAGAACAGAGTGATGGCCATTGTCTGTAAAGGAGAAGTCTGATATATTGAGAGAAAAGCATGTTCACCATCTTACCCAGAGTCAGATAAGGAGCTGAATAGCCTCCCAATTTTAGTTTCTGTCCAGAACAGAGGTAGAATGTGTTAGCTTAGCATAGCACACAGACTGGGAACAGGGGCACATTGCTAATGTTAGTTTGTACACCTTCCATCCATTAACTTCAAATCTGTATGATTAATTACAAACAAATCTTTGTTATTTAAATGTTTCTTTATCAGCAACCTGAAGAAAGGGACTGCTAGCATCATCAAAAGTCCTGCTCAGTCTTATCTTGCTAAGCTAACTTAAACCACTGACTCATTCTAGCTTAGCCTTCTTCTTCTTTTTTTTTTTTTTTACCTTTCTTTTCGATTATTATTATAATTGTTTTTGACAAATTAAGCTAACAACATAGGCCATAATGCGTTAGCAGTTAGGCTGTTATGCTTGGCAGAGTTGGTTTTCTTCTGATGCAGCCATGGTAGGTGTTACTAGCTTTTAGCAAACCAACTGTCTCTTAGCTTTATATTAGCTTACATGAGAACTATCAATCTTCTCATTTATCTCGGCATGAAAACAAAACAGTGTATTTCCCAAAAAGGACTATCACGATGTCAAACTGAGGGATCTAAAAAAAATAAATTCTTCTTAAAATGCTGTAAAAGCATTTAACATTTGTGGACGTTAAAGCTCTCAATTGAAACCCAGACTAATACATTTTATTTTGGGTTATCGACTCTACTAAGAAGCATTCAGGTACAGGTAAATGAAAACTTGAAAAATATTATTAATTAAATATAAAGGATGATAATGATGATTTAACTAGGCTAATAATACAAATGCAGAAAAAAAATTCCAATCTGTAACATCCAAGAGTTTTTTTTAATGAAAACTTGGACCAAATCACTTTATATACAATATTATACAAAAATGTCAGGGGTCATGAGAATACAAGGATTGGCACAATATGTCAGCAAATGAACACAGCCTACTGATTAAGGCCTAACTGGCAGAGATGACATGTGTCCTCTATTCTTTCTTAAAATCTTCCTCCAGTTTGAGCTTCTCTGTGTTGTTACTGATGAAAGCTGCATCATTGCTCGCTTGCACCTTGTCAAAGAAGTTGAAATCTGCCACATAGCGTCCACCTGTGGTGCTGAACAGCACCGGCTTGAACTCGTAGCCCCACAGGATCTCCTGGGGAACGTAGGAGGTGCGGCTCTGGCACGTGGCTGCCGTCGACTCCATGGTGGCGTTGAGGGTGATCAGCAGCTCGAAGTCACGAGTGCTCAGGTTTTCTGCGTTAAGTCCTGCCAGCGGGCTGTGCTCGTCCAGAACATGGTAGAAGGTGAGCGGGAGGATGAGGAAGGGGCACTCGCCACTGGAGTCCATGTTGAACTCCACAGCGCTCTGGTGGATTTGAGTCTTCTCGCCCTCCTCTGTCACGTTGGAGTGGAGGAGCTTTCCTGTGAGCTGGCACTGGATTAGAAGACTCTTCCTCATGTTAGCCACTCTCACCATCAAACACAGCTTGCCCTGGCGGCGGCAGATCACCGCCGACTGGCTGAACTTGATGGTCTCTGCTCGCTTCTTGGGTCGAGCCAGTTTGGCGAGAAAGGCGCCGGTGACGAAGATCTCAGCCAGGCCGGTGATGACGAGCTGAGCCACCAGAGTGAAGATAGCCAGAGGACATTCCTCTGAGATATAACGAAAACCGTAGCCGATGGTGGTCTGCGATTCCAGAGAGAAGAGGAAGGCTCCGGTGAGCGTCTCCACGTTCACCACACACCGTGTGTGGTTAGAATCCAACCCAGCCTCAAAGTCTCCGTTGCCCATGCCGATGAAGTAAAAGATGACCCCGAAGATGAACCAAGTCATGACGAAGGTGGAGGCAAACAGAGTGAGTTTGTAGCGCCATTTCATGTCCACCACAGTGGTCCAGATGTCGTGCAGGTACAGCTTGACCATGCCCTCCACGTTGTCAATCCGCACGTTGTTGTGGCCGTCCTTTGACACGATTCTCCGCTGGACCTCGGCCTTCCTGGTGGCCATGATGCTCAGGGTCAATTAAAACTGATGGTGACTTCTCAGGTTTCAGAACAGGAGTGCCAGTGGAAAGACTGACAAAAGAACAAACAGTATATGATTAATATCTCACCATCAAGCATTCCCAATACTATCTTTGTCCCCTGAGATATCATTTAAAGTCTTGTCCAACTTACAAAACAACTATCCACACACACTGACATGCTCCAACCAACAAGGTCATTGGTCTGTTGCCAGCTAGCATGAAGCTAATGTATGTCCAGTCGTTTCATTGGCTGTTTGGGGTGGGTAAACAGTCCGTTGGTCAAATTTATGTGGATGACACACAAACCTATTTGTTTTCTGTCTGAACAGACAATTAAGCTCTCAAATTAACACATCATCATTACGTCTTGTTTTTTAAGTTCAGACAGGACCAGGCTAGCATATTTTGCCATGGCTCCAGCATTTAGGCTAAGCTAAGCTAACCAGCTGCTGCTTGTAGCCTTATATTTACTGAACAGATATGAGATTGGTATAAATCTACCCATCGAAATCTTAGAAAGAAAGCGAATACGTGCATTTCACAAAAACGATTCCTTAAACATTACTCGCCATTTTCCAAAATATTCTTTTGTGTTTTAGATTTCAGGAGCAGATTTTCTTGCCTCCTGGATGTCCAGTTCTTTAGATTAATTTGTCTAAGAAATCTAATTTAGATTAACATATCAAACGTCCTTTAGGTAAATGATTCAACACAGTGTAAATGTTTCATGTTTGCTGTGCAGTGATGCGGTTTGCTGAGAGAAACCTGTGTAACATCACCACCCGAAGTGGTAGTGAGCCTGCTGAGGAGAGCAGACGGTCCAAAAGGGGAGAAAATTACAAAAAACAGATATTGACGTTGACTGTGATTGATCGCCTGACCTGAGCAAGTGTCAACTCTCCAAAAGTTGTTTGTTATACCATAAAAATAAATTGAACACCAACACTGACTGGAAGGTAGAACATGCTGAACACCAGTACTGGAATAAGTTAAAGTTTTGCTTTACAGCAGCTCCCCAGTGATGGAATGTAACTTGAGTAAAGTTTTTAAGGGTTCTTCTACTTCAAGTATGATTCATTAATTTCCATTTTCTGCTACTTTATACTTCCACTCCACCACATTTTGAGATACTTTAATTTCTTTTAAGTAAGAACATGTATTTCCAGAAATAAACTTGTGATATTTAATATCATACACTTTAAGATTTTTAATCTAGTACTATTCTGATTGGTGGCTTTCATTTTTTTTACCAAAATTAACTTTTTAACATGCTATCTTTACTTTTATTCAGTTATGACTTTAGGGTAGTTTTTACAACACTGCTTTACCTTTGGTGAAAGTAAACAAGTATTCACAGTTGAATGTATTATACAGATTTTGCATTGATCATTGTGAAAAAAAATCATCCATCATCAGAAAAGAGAAACAAAGCTGTTTTGGTGTCATGTCAAATGTAAAAACTAAAAGTTTCAACAGCTGTTAAGTACATGAAGGTTCCCAGTCATCCAGGTGATGGTCCGTCTGAGTGCTGTATCGCAGGGAACTGGACTTGTTTCAGTTTCTTGAAGACGTGTCACCTCCCTCTTTTAAACTCTGTGTGTCCTTACAGAGTAATAAGTAAAATAACTTTAATGTACAAATTAAAATACAAAGTCTTCGAGTACCAGAATCTAAAAACCTGAGATTAATCCCATGAGGCTAAAACATGCAAAAACTTTGGTATGCTCCTTTAAAGTTGACCAAGATTTGTCCTCTGAAGGGGACAAAGTCACAGCAGACTATTCAACACAAGAAAATGAGATTTGATTAATACAATCTTTCAAAAAATCAAACGTTCCATAAACCACACAGTGTCTCCGTAACAAACTGCTGTTTCCTCTCTAAGTTTAGATAAAGTTGAATGTTAACCTCGTAGTAAACCATTACAGGAGCCCAAGGACACTTACTGTAACTCCAAATAATCATTGATTACTTGATAAATCTGACAGTGTGTATTGTACTCACGTCCCGCGGTGCTGCCTCGTTGAATAGTCTCAGGTGTTTGCCGTCGCTTGTCTCAGGGTCACACAGGATCTGTAAGGTGAAGCTGCCAGAGAACATCTAGTTCAGTGTCTTCTTTCTCCTATTGTCCGGCTGCGAGCGCTGAACTTTGGCACAGTCGTATTCAGGCTGGAACAGAAGTGAGACACAAAGCCGAGCTGTAAACTCCGATCTGCGTGTGGGTTGGCTGTTAGTCCTCCGCCTCCCCTACCTGTCCACAGGTGAGACACTGAACACCTCCGGTCTGTTTTGCTTCTTTTATGGTTGTTGTTGCTTCACACACACACAGATGTCCTGCTTCCAGCACCCATTGTCCTCTGAAGGGCGTTAGGAGCTGCTGGGACTCTCTTGGTGTCAATACAAATAAAAGAGAGTCAAATTCTCAAATTCAAGCGGTAACGGAGAGCTGGATTCAATTTATGTCTTTTTGTTTAAGTAATGATTGGCTTTTATTTATTAGTTTAAATAGGTAAGATCACAGCGAAGGTGACGAGTTAGTCAAAGTTCAGACGTATTAATGTCAGTTGAAGTGTAAAAGGAGCTGAAGAGGTCGGCTGAACTGAAGTCTTGAAAAGAGTAAATACGTGTAAAAACTGAAAGCAGGTGTCATTTGAAGTGTCACTTTAAGTCAATCTGTCAGTTTATTTCCCACCAAAAGGAACACATCATAAAAATGAACAAAAAATAGTTTAAAAAAAAGCAAAAAAAACATACAAGTTAAAAGTATTCATCATCTGAATTGTGAATGAAAATATCACATTTGAAGATGCAGTGAAAGGAGTTGAAGTGTTGACTGGAGCGCTTTGAAAGGTCAGATGAAGGGTGAGAGCTGAGAGGCTACGGTGGCCTGGAGGGTCAAAACACAACATTTCACAAGAAAGACAACAGTGTTTCAGAAAGCACAAAAACATTTCAGTGAAATGGTGTTGTGTGTTGACCCGACGTAGAGAGCAGTGAGTCTGTAACCGTCCGACACTGACCAACCTTTATCTGTTACACGTCAGGCTGAATGTTTCTTTAAATCTTGATCAGCTGTTGCTTAACTTTTATGACAGAGAACAACACTCTTGGCTTTGTTATTAACCTAATAGTTATTACCCACATTCCTGAGGCTGGTGTGTGGGTGTGATACTAAGTTATGAAATCACTTATGTCCTTGTTCCTTCCTGTAGTTTTCCAGCAGTAAAGTTATCTCCACTTCACAGATGAAAACTGAAGCAGCAGAAGCAACACAGGAAGATCAGTTTTACCAAAATGGATGCAACAGCTTCCACTTCTCTCTGGGACTGAAGACACTGTGAAGACAATAACATGTTGTCTTTTACTTTCTGGAAGGTGAAATTAAGGTTCAGTATATAAAATGTATTAATGAACGCAGGTTGAACTAGTTAATACAGTGGTTCTTTATGTTAAAGATGCAACAGCTTTGTCATTTTTCTATTTGTATCTTCTATATTTCAGGTTTATTTTAAAGTTTTTCTAACAGTGATATCTACTTGCTGCCGGTTGCAAGAATATACAAACTGTTAACAAATATCCTTTTTATGGGCGCTGCTGACAATCACTCTGACTCTCAGCTCTCCGTCTGCAGAAATAAAGGTGTGAAAACACTGGATGAAACTGGAGTGCTGCTCACAGGAAATAAACGTTTCCGTAAAAGGTTTTTGTACGTTTTTGACTCCCGTGCAATCACGTGTACACACACATCTGTCTCAGCTCGTTCCAGCCCTTTATGTTTTTGGTCGACACTTCCATTTTGGTTAAATGCTAGAAAAACAATGATACCAGACCGATGAGCAGCCTTTAGTTTCAGCAGGCGCTCCGACAGGTCTGAGCTGCTCACCCAGCTGCAGAGAGTCTTCTGGGCTCTGCAGGGAGCTTTCACACATTATGCCAAATGAATTTAGGCCATTAGATTCATCTGAAGGATTCTGATTTAAATCCTAAATCTGGCAGGAAGTCAGTGTAATGAGGCAGCACCGAGGTTACATGAACACACTGCTGAGTCTGATTTTTATAGCAGCACAGTTCTGCAGTTTGATGTAATAACATTTATGGGGCTATAAAACAGTCCGTCTATTTATTGGTTTAGTTTTGGTAGATGCTTTAAAGGAAGGAATTTGTCTCCACCAGTGGATGTTGAGGTGGTTTAACAGAGGTAAAGGAGTCCAGCCCCCTCTAGTGGACAAACAGTGTAATGCATAAAACCTACCTGGAGGATTTTCTCGTCTATGCTGCCGTTAGTCTTCGTGGGAAATTAATGTTTCCAGAAGTATAAATAACTAGCTTTTTGCAGCTTTCAGCATTTACCTACATCACAGAGAAACTAATATCACTCAAAAACTAGTAATGATACACCTTTTAATTACCATCTTTACATGTTAGCTTTAAATGAACCTTCATTTTAACCAGTTTTTTATGTTTGGTCTGTACTTTTGCACTTCTTTTTATTGTAAATCTTTGACCTGTTACTGTATTTCTTATGACGTTGTTCCACACAAATAAAGCTGCCTTGTCAATAACACTCTGACACAGAATGCCAGTTTTTTTATTTACAGAAACAACATGAACATCTTCCTCCCAGCAGCCGCTCTATGAGGCATGTTTGTCTCAGCAGTCATCAGTTTTAGAAAACAGGTAACACTTGACTGTAAGTCCTCACATTTTGCATTACTGAGCAGCAATCAAACATTTAATTAAAGGCTGATAACACACTTTATGTGTAGTTGTATGCAGATAATTGTATATTTATAAATGTACTTTTTTAAAACATGATTTGTATGATCACCACTTACAGGAGCATTAACAGCATCATTGTGTGATACAGACCCTTCATTAAATGTTTGTATACTGCTGATAAATGCCTAATAGGAGGAAAGTCATTAGCTGCTAAATAAACATCAGTTCAGCCTCGTTATCAGGATCAGGACACACTTTCAGACAGACAGTCTCTCTGGGAAGACGTCCACACTGTTTTACTTGTTTGTTCCAACGGAAAGTGACAGAAATAGTCGGAGTTCACATCCTGCTTGGTTTTCTCGCCTCCGCACAGCTGGCCAATCACGGAGCGACGAGTGTGAGTGTCAGTTTTTTGGTTTTGGTTAAAGACCAGAAAGTTAAAGAAACTGTTGGATACAGCGACGCTTCAGTCGGTCATCAGAGAGGTGCAGGGAGACGGGGGGTTTCCACAGCTGCTCCACCATCTGAGGAGCATCGTAATGAGGCATGCTGACAGATGACAGCCCTGTTTCTGACTGTTAGTCTGCAATACCCCCAAACGTGTCAGAGCAAGTGCATGACTGGTTACTTTAGGAGCTGAAAATGGAAAGTTCAAAGTCTGGGTGGCTTCTTCCTCTCTGGAGCCTGAAAGTGTCCCAACATTTATTCAAATTGTGCTTTAAAGCAAAAATCTAAATCAATAGGATTCAATCTATGAGGTGTGAATATCAACAGCACATTTCTTGACACCCTTGTTGTCACCCAAAGTGTTTGTCATGGTCAGATTTTGACCTAAAACTGGGTCCAGGAAGGTGATGCTCCTCACAGAGTTCACTGTGCTGGGGGGTTAGCGGTGGTGGCCTTCAGGATGCCCCGCAGCACCTTGTAGTTGTTGAGCGGCTGGTTCTCTTTGGGGGGGTAACAGGGTCCACGTTCTGTCGAGTAGGAGTAAGGGAAGCGCAGCACCCAGAGGCTGTCGGGCGGCAACACTAAATCTGTCTGCTCCGGGTGGAAGACTGGGCAGGGAGGAGGACCAGGCTGCACCTGAACCGGACAAAGAAACACAGTGTTGTCAGGGTTAATGTGACATTTGAATCAAAAAATACTTTCATACATCTCTATTAAAACTGAATAGTTTGTTATCAGACATCTGAATAATTACACTCAAGTGTGAATATATGTTTCTCCAGTTGATTAGATCAAACTGTGCCTCAACTCACCGTCTCCTCACCTGAGCTACAACTCCAGTCCTGTTCATTCAGCCTATATGTGTTTACATTTTGTTCATTAACACCAATAGAAGTAAGCCAAATGAGCCTATAGCACTTTGTGACTGTACCAGTGTATGTACAGACAGCTAATACTGGATTACTGTGATACTGAAGAAAACATAAACGCTATCATTTCAAGTAAGTTCTGCTATTATAAGGAGACTGTCTTTCCTGTGATTTCCAAGTCTCTGAACCTCTTGACATAACGCTTACATAACAGTTATAATGATTACTGGACTTGGAGGAAGCTAAACTTGAGCTAAGAAATGTTTCTTTGATACGAGGAAAAGACCAAAGTCTGTAGCAACAACAGTGACAAATCACTATTCTGAAGAGCTCAAACATGTATTAACAGATGATCAGAAAGCTCCAGGAGAAACTCTTCACTGTACCAGCTTCTGTGGTGAAGCTCTCACAGTATCAGACTGGGTTAGTTAAGATATATATGAAGAACACATCCAGAGACTAATTTGTTAGATAAGCTATAAATCCAGCCACTTTAACACCTGAATCTGAGATGTGCCACTTCTTTGTTTTGGTGACAGTAAACAACTGAGCTTCCAAACTGCTCGGCTTCCAGGAAATGTGCTGATTTTTAATGATGGAACTGGCCACAGCATCTCTGTCTCCAACAAACAAGTGTGTTTAAATCCCAGAGCTGAGCCAAGAGCTCGAGCTGGAGGAGTGTTTAGAAGATCTGTGTTTGACGAACCGCTGATCTTTGGAAAGAGTCGTACTGAGGAAGCAGCAAGAAGCACTAAAGATGGAGGCAGAAGAAATGTTCCCACAGCGTTTTGACAGCTCATTTCAGTCCAGGGTTTCTGCAGGTTCAAGTTAAATCTGGGACGTTTAAAACCCTTATGATGTTACTGGTGCTGCAAGATTCTCTTCAACAACCATGAATCTAACGATTATCAGCCCAAAGTGACGTCTACATTTGCTTCTTTTATCCAACCAACAGGCAAATCCCAAAGACTCTTTATCAAGTCTTAAATGACAAAAGAAAGACGGCAAATTCTTACATTTAAGATTCTACAGCAGGTAAATAACTGAAATGTTTGCTTGAACATGAATGAATCAGAGTAAATGATTATCAAAACAGTTTCAGGCAATTCATTTTCTTTCAATCAACTAATTGACTAAATCGACTTATCATTGCAGCTCTGGATATCAGTTAGAAGTATGAAAACATCCACCTGGACTCACAGAAGAGGCAGAACATGGATGGAGAGTTTAAACACCTCAAACTGATTTATTCTTTATATTCAGTGCTCATTAAGACTTTTCATAACCTGAAAACAGAGTCACATTTTTATCATTTTAATTTCTTTTTTAATTTTAAATTTGTATCCCGTTCCTCTTATCTAATGTTGTTTGTATCATACTTTAGGCTTCAGTCATCATCAGAATACTCTGCACACATACTGTGATAAATATATTGATCAATATGGAGAAAATGATCATGCTCAGATGTTCTGCCGTACCGCTCAGCCCGACGGAGACCTGACGGAGGAGTTTCAGACAGCTTACCTGTGGGTTCAGGGTCACCTCCAGCGGGGCGTCAGGCACCACGATGTAAAGGCGAGTCAGCTGGGCGAAGTGAGGCTTCAGGCCGCGGCCCTGTGACGGTGAGGGGATGTACAGCGGCATGTCGGTGTTCAGCACCCTGGTGGCGGGATCTTTGGCGCCGCCCGGCCCCAGAACCTTCACTATTTTATCCGGCCCGCAGCTGATGAAGCGCCTCCCCCGGCTGTCTTCATACTCGAAGCCCACAAAGACACGAGCCATATCGTCCCTCCTGCGACTCCTCCCTAGCCCTCCGGTGCTCCCTCGCTTCCCCACCAGGGTCTTGTTGGGGGCTGGCCACGAGGACGTGCCTCCATCCAAAGGCTCCGTCAGTCCCGCGTCCTCCTCTGAGCGCGAGCGAATCACCAAGTCCCACGGCAGCAGGAAGGAGGAGCCGGGGAGGAAGCCCGGCTGCTCCAGGCCCGTGTGGCAGTTGTACGACTTGGCTGGTCCCAGTTTGACCAGCGACCAGCTGGAGAACTTGGGCAGCAGACCTTTGGGGCAGCCGGAGTGCATCATACCTGGGAGGTATTCCACAGTGGAGGGCTGGCGGTCGACCAGGCTCGGCCTCTTCTGCTGAACCTGGGTTTCGGTTCCGTCTCCGTCGGCGTAGGGCCCCAGGCTGTCCGTGGACTGGCCCAGGCTGAGGGCCAGGCTCAGGCTGGTGTCTCCAGGAGTGTGGCTCTGCGCTGTGGTCGACTCCTTCAGCCTCTCTGCTTCACCGGACCCTGAGGCCTCGGACGGGACCCTCTGAGCCGGCTGGTTGCAGGCTGGTGCAGGGTCAGGAGTGCTGGGCTGGAACACGGGGAAGTCTATCCTCTCCAGCTTCCCGCAGCATTTCTCGTCCAGCATCTGTTCAGGAAGAGAACGTTACTGAGGTGCAGCAGAGACGAGGAAAAACTCCTATCTAAGGCAGAGTTGGACAGTGTTTCAGGTTTTATTTAAAGCAGCTTTAATTACTAGTCCTATAAGAGCAATGTGTCAAATGAAAACATTCTCTGTAGGTTCCTACAGTGAATCATCATCTGAATCAGTTCAGTTAGAGTGCGTTTCAGCTCATCGCTCAGCTGCTTCACTGTTCTGGTTCACTCTCTCTGCTCTCACAGTCGTTTCCGGCCACAGCAGGCAGCTGCTTTTAGAAAGGTAGCTCTCATAAACCCACTGTACACTTACAGCATATCACCAAACAGCAGACACACAAAGGTACCAACCAGCTGGTGAACACGAGTGGAGCATTCAGCAGCTATGAGCCAGATACTTCTTTCACCCAGGTCCGCTTGTTTGTCTGATGGTTGGTTTGTCAGCAGGATTACACAGATGGATGTAGAGGCTGGGTCTCAGCCCAGAGTCTGTGTGGATGCATCGATCTCGATGAAAACAGTCAGACGTATTTAGGTGGCTGGATTCAGCTCGACTGAATTAAAGGGGAGCTCTGGAGGTTTGAGCTCTACTGAGGGGCATCAAGTTTCCTCTGGAGTCAGCAGAGACCATAAACAGCTAAAAGAATAGTGTGGAACTTACATTCATCAGATGCAAAGAAACGCCACTCTGAATGAATGATGATGTTGCTCCATAACTGTGAGATGTTTAAATAAGCAACTGTTTTATAAAATAACATGTTGGTCGATATGTCAGTGTTGGAGTTGTTTTTTAAACCTTTTCTCAATCTTGATTTGCAGTTTTGTATGTTTGAGCTTTTGCTTATATTGTCTTGTGTTCACATGGAAAAGGAGACTGAACTGTCTAAATAAAGGCTGAGTGAATGAATGAACCATGTTCTGATGCTGACAGGACTACAGTGTGTTTATGTGCGTATATAACACCTCCATATATGTTCTATGTTTGTGTAGCATGAAAGAGTTTACAACCTTTGATTCTGTTATGCAACCTTGTGTTGTGTAAGGAAAAATAAACCACCTTGAATGGATGAATGAATAAAAACTTATAATCATAGAAATCTGTCAAAAGGGTCGGCCATCAGAGATTGTTTTACTCAGTTTAATAACATGGTAGATATCTCTTTAACTTCTTTGGTTTTTGTAAGGTCAGAGTGATTTTCTTTGTAGCATACTTGGATTTTAAGGATTTCTGCATCAGTGGATTAGGTATACGGTGTGAAATGAATACGTGCTGGCTCTTGAAAGACAAAGAAAACAGTGCCAGCTCCACAAACATTCAGGACGTGGCACCAAAAACGCCCTCAGGCTGGATGATGAGTGTCGTACTCGTCCTGTCAGAGCTGTGTGTGCTGCTGTGTGACTGCTGACCTGGTAGAAGTCGTAATTAGCCGCCTGGATGTCGAACGGATCCTCCCGAGGAGCCTGCTTCCTGCCACAGTTGCAGGAGCTGGTGGAGCGCCCCCTGCTGTTGTGGTTCAGGATGGGCGGGTTGCGGTCCATGTCGGGCTTCTCTCCTACAGACGGTGACGTCAGATTTAGTGGTTACATCGTAAACATGCATGTAGATTGCCTGTGAATATTCTCATTCATCCAGGTCATAGTTATCTCAAGGAAACTGAATCGAATGCAACTGGATTTGGTTTTTGTCTTGTGAAACGTCTTCAAGACAAAAACCAAATCCAGTTGCGTTCGATTCAATTTCCTTGAGATATGCATGTAGATTAATACAATCAGATCTTTCTGGCTTCCACTACTAATCATTACTCTCAGTACATGTTTGTTTGAGGCTAACTGAAATGTTCCTGCTAATATAAACTACATGGAGACTCCAGTGTGCTGTACTCTACACCCGGTACATCACATTCAGCATGTTTCTGTCCTCATTAGCCCGACGCAGCGCAGCAGAGGCAGAGGAAGCAGAGTGATATCTCACCTGGCTGAGGCAGCAGGTGGAACTTGTGAACACAGTGCTGGTCTGTCAGGCTTCGCTCCTCACACAGCTGGTGGCCGTTGCTCCAGAACTTGTAGCAGTCCTCGTGCAGCTGCAGAGCGTAGCGCTGGAAGGCGACGCCTCGGGCGTGCTGGCTGTACACCCGCAGAGCCTGGGCCAGCTGGTTCTTGTGCACCGTGGTGGTGTAGTTGTGGGGCAGGTTGGACTGGTACGCGCTGTGAGCCAGCGGCAGAGCTTTCTGACACCTGTTCTCAGAGAACTTTGTGTCAGCATCGAGGAAGCCGTCCAGAACCTTCAGCTGGCCCTGCACCTTCGTGGCTAGTTCAGCTGTCTCCTCCTCTGTGTTGGTTATCAGGACCTGGTGCAGTCTGGAGGCCACCTGGATCCACTTGGAGTAGGTGGGCAGCTCAAAGTGCGAAGGCTGCGGGTTGCGGCCGACGCTGTCGTCGAAGCCTTTCTTGGTGAGCACCAGCTCTACGTGCTGCCACAGGAACTCCTTTAGGCTGCAGTCCACCGGCTGACCGCCCATCGACAGGCCACCCGAGTCTCCACCGAAGCCGGGCTGCCGCGCTGAGCGTCTCATCTGCTGGTAGCGCCTCGGGCCCGACACCAGCGTGGTGGTGTCCTGTTCACACAGGATGCAGTTGGAGCGCAGCTGACCGATCAGGGCGCCCACAGGGTCTTCTTCCACTGTGGGGATCACGTACACGAAGGCCTGGTTGGCGGGCACAGTGAACAGGCAGTTGCTGCTCTGGTTGGTCAGGACCCTGCTTTTACGGAAGATGCGATAAATCTGGTCCTCCAGGGCGTGTTGCAGCCTCCTGCGGGGAGAGTGCTTCTTGGGCTTGTCAGGGTTTCCTCCAGACTCTGAGCCGTTCGCAGACACCTTTGTATAAAAAATAAAAACAAAAGAAAATTTAAAAAAAGTGTCAGTTTAATTCATATAAAACTCTTAGGGTTTTATAGCTCACCAGACTACAACAAACTTTATGTGATAATAACTTCAAGGAATTAACTTCATCGATCTTCTCACCTAATTCTTGGCAAGAAAGCAAATAAGTACATTTCGAAAATGTCGCACTATAACTTTAAAAGACAAGATGGTGCACCAAAGTTCAGCCCTCGGGCATAAAGGAGATGTGTGTTAACCAACACAACAGGCATCAAACTGATGGACGGACTGAGCAGCTGAAAATGTAAATCTTTACATTACTTCTATGTTTTTTAATCAACATTGCCCCATTAATCATTCCACACGTCTCTAGCTAGCTGAAGAAACTGTGTTTCACACAGAGCTGATGGTGCTGATGGATGTCTGCACATCGACTGTCACAACAATCCCTCTTTCCATTTATTTAATAGGTGTGTAACATCTTTATACAATTTATAACTTACATTATTATGTCAGGCAAGAGAAAACATTTAACTTTTTTTTTAAATTCAAACATAAACTTTACTTTAAATTGCCTTGTTTTGTCCAAATAGGCCTGACTGTCTTAGCCCCATAACATATTCAGTTTACTATCACAAAACACTGAGAAGAAAAATCTCATTTGAAGCTGAAACTGATACATTTTTGGCTTTTTTGTTCAAACCAGAACATAAACTCGTCAGCAATTTCATCATGTTATTATACAGGAAAAAAGGGAGACCACCTTAAATAAATCTAACTTTCTAGTGAGGTTTTGGTTCTGGTTCTGTCAGCCCTGGGTCTTTCCTCATTCGGTGATTATGAACACAATTGTATTCATGACTATATAAAATATTAAGACTATAACTTGACACGAACCACCTACACAGGACAGGGTGTTAGTGATTATAATTTGAAATAATACTCGTCATGTAAGTGGACCAAAGGCATCCGTCGGTGTTGGACAGCTGGATGCTTCACCACAAGGTTTATAAGTAAGTAAGCGATGCCTTGATGCCTCTTCACTCTGATCTCTCTGTCTATTACTAATTATCTTGTGTGGCCTGCCCTCCTCCAGGTCACCAGGGTGGACAGGAGGTTGCATGGCTCGGGTACCACTTGGTGATGCCTCGTCCTGCTCAGTCGTCTCCTGGAACCGCTCACTTTACATTCTGTTGTATCTGACATTCTGTTAATGTAACTTGCTATCTGTGATTGTTGCTCTTTTCTGTACACGCGACATCTGTTGCACGTCTGTCCATCCTGGAAGAGGGATCCCTCCTCTGTGGCTCTTCCTGAGGTTTCTTCCATTGTTTTGTTTTTTTTACCCTGTTAAAAGGGTTTTTTTTTCCATCAACATGTGAAGTGTTTCCTCACTTGATCGAGGGTCTAAGGACAGAGGATGTCGTTCACTGTACAGATTGTAAAGCCCATCGAGGCAATGTGATTGTGATTTTGGGCTATATAAATAAAATTGATTTGATTTAAGTAAGTCAAACTTTATTTATATAGCACCTCTTTGACACAGAGATCCAAAGTGCTTTCCAAACCACAAATAAATAAATAAATAAACATAACAACACAAACACAGAGAGCATGTAGAAACCAACAACAAGCCTGTCAGTAACCAGGACTCTATCAGAGAGCAGACCTTGAGCGAGCCGTTCATCTGGAAGACGAAGAGCAGGCGCGGCGGGCAGGGCCGGCAGTTCACCTTCCACTCTTTGGACACCGGGCAGTCTTTGATGGCCGCCCGGATCAGAGGCAGCACCTTCTGCCGCAGGGCGTCCAGGGCCCTGAAGAGCCGGTCGTAGGACACATCGAAGGTCTGGTTCGGGTGGACGAGCAGCAGGACGTGGCACACGGAGAACATGTAGAGCAGGTGGAGGCAGTGCTGCCTGTCCAGGCCTTTCCACAAGTCGTGGGCGTCCGAGTGGCCGATCCCGGCGCTCAGAGACTGGCAGGCCCGCAGCAGCTGCCGGCTGTCGGACACGGAGGAGAGCAGCAGGTACAGCACCCGGCTCTCCTGGTTGTAGAAAGCCTGGATGTGGCTGTCCGCGGTGCCGCCGTCGTCCTCCGGGACGCCGAACAGAGAGAAGATGTGTTTGTCGGCCAGCGTGTTGATGAGCGACTCTTTGGGCGGGCCGGACTGCGAGCTGCTCTTCCCGAAGACCCCGACCACACACAGGCCGCCGTCCCGCTGAGCAGCGTCCTCCTCCGGGGCCGCCTGCAGCAGAGCGCCCATACTCACCGGGAGCGACATGTTCGCTTCCTTCATGCTGGAACCCGGGGGGATGAAAACAACGACGCACTCATTTCCGGCGAGTCTTCCGGGTTCGTAAGATAAAATGTCCGAGTCGGTACAAACTTGCTGAAAGTTCCGCATATTTAGTAAATGAATTAAAAGAAGCAAGGCTAAGTCCATGCGTCGGTATTATTAGCTAAATTTAGCCTAAGTACAAAAGTATTAAACTATAATATAAATTCTGTTGTTGTTTTTATTGTGATACAGTCGTACGTAATATAATTTTACTCTTCTAGTTGTTCAAGGTGGAGCTCATTTTAAGAAATGTATATACTGCTGGAATATATTATTCATAAGAATGTATCATGTTTTAGTTCATCATGTTTTGCATTTTTAATTTTAATTTCTGAAATAACTTGTAACTACAGCCATCAAACAAATATTGTGGAGTAAACAGTATGATATTTCCCTCCTAAATGTGGTGAATTTATGAATTTTAAATGTTGGTTTTCCTCTGTTTATTGTACGACTTCAAACTGCAATTATGATCATTTTTTAAAATATCATTTTTTATTGACATATTTTGAAAATAACATATAGACTACACATACATCAATAGCCACAGCCCAACTTTAACATACACTCCACATACACACACACATACACAGACACACACAGAGTTGTTGTCTCCCAGTCTTTAAGAATACGTTATTGTTGATAGCACCATGCCATCATTAGAGCTGTTTGAAGGTGTGACAGCAGAATTCCAGATTATGATTATTTATATTAAAGTGCAAGTGTTCTTCATAAAGCCTTTGCAAACTTTTCATTGTACTGTGAAGTTTTCAGATGTATAGTGATAGAAACAGCTCTGTGTTTTACATCACTAAAGTGGCGAGTGGATAGTTTTGCGTGACTTTCAAAAATACTGGACTAGTCCTTGAAGTTTACACACAAGTGTTCAAAATGAATTAAACATCATAAAATCTTTAATTACTTGGTTAAATTCAAGCAAAATATATAACATAGCAAGAAAATCAGAAATAAACCTGGGCATTATCCAAACTACATTTTTTTCAGAACAGTTTTCCATCACATGATCTTGGATTTTAATCTGTCTAATCACAAGAAATGAGTTGTGTTCTTTCTTTCTTTCTTTCTTTCTTTCTTTCTTTCTTTTTCTTTCTTTCTTTCTTTCTTTCTTTCTTTCTTTCTTTCTTTTCTTTAACAGCTTTACTACTCCACTTTGGGGTCTCCAAACCCAGGAGCCTCCTTATACAGAGAATAAAACAGACAGTTCTTGAAGTCTAACCCAGTTTAGTGGTTTGGAGCAGAAAACCAAAACAAGGTTAGATCAGATGAAGTGAAGGAATCGGGGCAGTGTCACCTCCAAAATCTCTGTGTTCTTCCTGAAGAGAGTAAAGTACACACACACACACACACACACACACACACACACACACACACACACACACACACACACACACACACACACAGGATCTCTTCTGGCCACATGCACCTGACAAAAGAGCTCATCCAGACAGATTTTATGGTTTATAAATAAGTCATTACTTGAATGCTTGAATGCTTTTAATGCCATTTTTTCATCAATCTGCAATATTTTCATGATTGATCATTTAATCTAAAATCTATAAACCTAAAGTGACGTCTTCGAAGTGCCTCTTTTGTCCAAATAACAGGCCATAACCCCAAATTCTTCATGTACTGTCATAAATAACAAAGTAAAGCAGTAAATCCTGACATTTTAGAAGCTGGAACCAGCAATCATTTGACAATATTGCTTGGAAAAGGACTGAAACAATTGACTGATTATCAAAATACTTGGCAATTTATTTATTTTTACCACTGACTAATTGATTAATTGATAAATCATCACTGCTCTACACTTTGCATTCCAGGGCATGATTGGCCTCCAGAATAGTGGGTCAAAGCTCAGAATCAGGATATTTTCACTGTGGTTTTGTTTTTTCATGTTACTAATATAGATATTGTTTATCTAAATCATCACATTTTAGGATTCTTAATTATCTGACAATAAATTGTGTTGTGAACTGGAGCTATGACTAGTCAGTGTTTTAAGCCTCCAGGTGGATTCCGGATTTTAACAAATGAGTTTCCATCATTATCGCAGGCTGATATATATAGTTCTGTAAGTGATCATGTGACCTGTCTCAAAGGCTTTTAGCTGCAGCAGTGAAAGTCTTGAATAACTGATGAGGAGCATGATGGCTTGGTGAAATGTCTCATGTAAAATGTAGATGTGGTGGATGTGATGGACTCGCTGCTTTATTTTTTTTATCTTTTCCATTTGTCTGCTCACACATGTCTGGAAAATGTTTGGATGTCTGCTCCTTTCCTTCCCTCTGACACATACATGTCTATTTCTGTTGTCTCCCTTCCACAAATATGTTCTGCTTCTGTTAACGTACTTTGAGTTTGACCTTCACTGTGCAGTAATGTTGAATCATTTATTGTTAATCAAGTGAGAGAAAACAATTTAAAAAACTTTTTTTTAAATAATCATTTATGCATTTATTAAGGAAAAATACCTAAATGTTTTTGCTTCTAGCTTCTCAAATGTGAGGATTTGTTGCTTTTCTCAACGAGACATTTAAAGACATCACTTTGGACTTTTTCATTGTTTTTGACATTGCATAAATAATCATATAGCTGATTTGGCTTTAAGAATTTAAATGTTCTCAACCCATAAAGGAACACCTCATCTTTCAGTTCATCATAAACACTCAAATAAGAAAATCACCAAATTTGGAGATACATGGTTTTTCAAGTGTGTGTAAGTGTATTATTGTACACTATAATTTGAAAAGTAACTATTAGCAAAAGCTGTCAGCATAAATGGGCATAAATGTAATGGAGTAAAAGTAAAAGATTTGCCTCTGAAAGGCAGTGGAGTAGAAGCAGAAAAATAACTAAATGAAAATAGTAATGGAAAGTTCAAGTACCTTGAAATTGTTGGCCCACTTAAAGGATGAGTTCACCTAAAAATGAAAGTTCCAGTCATTATCTACTCCCCCCATGTCAGTAGAATCTCAGGTGAAGTTTTGTACATTCTGGAGCTTCACAACAAAACAGTGTTGCAGCATTCTTCTAAACAACTGAAGTAGATGGGGACTTTAAATTTCATTAAAACGTTGAAAACAACACATTTACTATGAAGGCTGGATGGTTTCAGACTGAAAACTTCTTGTGAACAATTATATGTATATTTACTTTGTAAATAAAATATAATTTCATGGGAATTAAATGTATGATGAAATGTAAATGTCACCTTTGATATGAACCTGAAGCTCAAACATTTGACATGTTTTGTCGTGAAGCTCCAGAAATGTTCTGCACACTGAGGAACTTTACCCGACTTTCCATCAGCATGTGGTGAGAAGGTACTGACTGAACTGTCACTTTTAGGTGAACTTAACCTTTAATGTACACGATATAGTTATATATCATACTGTATACATATTCATACATATATACATTACTAGAGTTAATGTACATTCCATCAGTGTACTGTTGTTGTTGTTTTTAAATAAAGTTTGTTATCAAATATACTTTTGTCAATGTGACATGGTGCTAAGAAAATAAAATAAAAACATTATATAAGCTATAAGACAAAAGGAGTTAAGATAAAGTACATTACTAAAGTAAAAGTACCTAGTTACATTCCAACAGTGTACTGTTGTTGTTGTTGTTGTTTTTAAATAAAGTTTGTTATCAAATATACTTTTGTCAATGTGACATGGTGCTAAGAAAATAAAATAAAAACATTATATAAGCTATAAGACAAAAGGAGTTAAGATAAAGTACATTACTAAAGTAAAAGTACCTAGTTACATTCCAACAGTGTACTGTTGTTGTTTTTAAATAAAGTTTTTTGTTATCAAATATACTTTTGTCAATGTGACATGTTGCTAATAAAATAAAATAAAAACATTATATAAGCTATAAGACAAAAGGAGTTAAGATAAAGTACATTACTAAAGTAAAAGTACCTAGTTACATTCCAACAGTGTACTGTTGTTGTTTTTAAATAAAGTTTTTTGTTAAGAAATATACTTTTGTCACTGTGACATATAGCTGATAGAACAGAATAAAAACCTCCTATAGGACAGCTTGATGTGAGCTGCAGTCAGTAAGCAGGCCACCTTCTCTGTCTCATTTCCAAAAAGGTCTCAGACGTCACCGCTGCGTGCGCGCTCACGGCCCATTTATAAACCGCTGCGTCTCTCTGACGTCACCGCCCTCCGCTAACAGAAATCCCTGAGAACGCGTCGCGCGCTCCCGCTGCAGCTCTGAATGGGGCTCAGCTCTGACAGCGGTCCAGTAGTAGCTGTGAGCGTAGACGCCGCGGTGCTGCTCGTCCGGTCTGCTCCGCTGTTTCTCACACACCCACACACACATACACACACACGCATACACACAGACACACACACACGCGCACACCGGTAGTCCACGGCTCTGCTCCTCCGGTACCACACGTTCATTTCTTCAGGTAGCTGCCCGCTCTGACAGTCCAACAGTTCGGTTAGTGTTCTGACTCTTGTCTCCTTCAGCCCGGCGAGTGAGTGTTCTGACGGGCGGAGCTGTCTCTGTCTGTCCAGGAATGAGAAATGATGGCCGGCTCTGCAGCAGAGGAGAAAACCTTCCGACGGTTCCTGGAGCTCTTTCTCCGGGAGATGAGAATGCCTCTGCAGGACAGCGACCCGGTGCCGATGCGCCCCTTGTCGGACCTGGTGACGGAGGACGAGGTGGAGGGGGAGTGCCTCGACCTGTGTCTGCAGCACCTCTACAAATAGTTAAGTGTCCACTTTCTGTCATGGCATGTTGTTGATTTCCGTGTGTGTGTGTGTGTGTGTGAACTCCCAGCTCTGCTAAATATCCGTGTTTTGAACGTGACATTGTGTGAGGAGGTGAGCGACCCCGGCTGGGTCAGGCGAGCCGGGATGCCCCGCAGGATGCCCGCTCCCCGCCTCGCCTCGCCTCGCCTCGCGCCGGGCTGGGTGTGTCCGATGCCAAGTTTAGACAAGTGTGTTAGTGAGAGGACAGGAGGAACTTACAGCTGAGGCACAAGTTAAAATGTGACACTGCCTCCTGTCGTGCTTTCACCCTCTGCGGGCTCGGTTTTTATTTATTTTTTCTTTAAATCTGCGTTCGCCTCCTTAATTGCACGTCTCGCGGCCACACTCTGACGCCAGCAGTGACAGAGCCGCTGGAGGTCCACAAAAGGTGAACCCCTGGATTTGCGTAACAGCTCGACGTCATCATGGTGTAGGAGGGGGAGGAAGCCATCGCCATCACTGCTGAGCGCATCTTCGTGCGGGCTAAAAATAGCCCACCGGTTACGTTATTAGCCTCAGTCGTTAGTCTGATCGGTGCACGTTAGAGAGCCAGACGCAGACTGGGAGCCACTCAGGGCTGCCCGTGACATTGTCCGCGCTGTGCTCCCAGACCTGAAGGTGAAATAAGACATGTCTCTGCAGACGCACAGAGGTAACAGTTCAGTCTGACAGCTCTCCAGATTCAGAGACAGAACTTGATGAGGAATGATTCGGACTGAGAGGAGCGCTGCGCCCTGAGCTCTGCTGCCTGGCCTGGTTTTGAATCCAAAATAGGCGCAGAAAGTGTGCTGGGGAGAACAGGGTGGAAGGAAGGACTCATGTAGGGCAGCGAGCAGCACGGGGACTGCTGCTGCTGCTGCTGCTGCTGTACGCCTCAGAAAGAAAAGAAAAAGAGTGTAAGTGGCCAGTTTGCAGGCAGATCCTCTGTAGACACATCATCTCCAGCAGCGATGGAGGTGGAGAGCATATGTTGGTGGCAGGAGGGCTCACATGCAGACCGTGGTGCTGTCAGCTTCACATGTTTCAGCCTGCCGCAGCAGAGCTACACCTTCATGTCCAGGCTTGATGGAATATAAGATCAACACTCAACATCTTGCACAGCTCACTCTCCCCTCCCCCCCTCCTCCCTCCCGCTCTGACAGCATGCTCACACACTTGTCTGCTGGCAGTGGATGGAGGAATTTGAATAGATTTGGTTTGGTGCGTCCATCTTTGTTTAAATGTATATTTCAGACAGAGAACGAAGTCACGGCCCTGCTGGTGGAGCAGATGGGACCTTATTTTGAAAAGAAAATCTGCTTGGTATTGATTGGTGGAGAGAGACAAATATTTATTTGATCCGTTTTAAAATTCTGCTATGACCCACACATATGATGTCAGGGGAATTTAAGAAGTCATGAGAGTCACAGTTTGTAGTAAATAACGTAAAATATCATCTGGTTTTGTGTTAAACTGCTCAGTGAACTCGTCTCGCCCAGCACACGTCACCAACACCAACATGGCCGCCAACTCAGCACAGACAAGGTACTAAAAACAGTGAAAATAACAATTAATCTGCTCATATTGACGCCTGCAGTCATGTGAAAGGAGAGTTGGTTAGTTCTGATAGCTGCTGATATGCAGCAGCAGCTCTACAGTGTTTAAGTGACGGGTTCTGGTGACCGTTCAGCTAGACTGTGTCGCTAACGCCACTGTTGGCTGTGTAGTCTTCATAATGTCGTATTTCATTCATTTTAAGACAAATACAGACTTTCTCAAATTCATCGAACAGTTATTTGTCTCTCTTCATTCACTACCGTCAAAGTTTTTCCGAAATCAGGTCACATGGGGCAAACAGGAAGGGGCGGGACTTCGGCTCTCTATCGCGTGCTTTTGTCTAAGACTCATGGGAGCTGTAGTTGTTTTAAAACATGAAATGAGGAGGTGCTCACATTCTGTTGGCACAGAAGATGCCCTGAGCTTAATTTTGATTTAAAACCATTTCAAAGATGAACTTGCATCATGTGTGATAAGTGGAGAGAATCAGCAGTGTTGGCACGATGTCAGAGATGTCTTTGTGTGTGTTGTGTTGCGGAGATGTGTAATGCAGCTGCTAACCAGCCAGCAGGCTGTCCTTTGTTCGCAGTACCACTTTGTACCACAAGAGGGGACATTGCGATAGCTGGGAAATGAAAAAGTGTCAATAGAAGAGATATTCTTACACCTATTATCCTAACAGAAAAATAAAAATACAACCGTAGACCGTCTGAATTCAAGTTCGACAAACGAAGAGGAGCTAAATTGCCTCTTTAACTCATTGTAAAAAAATTCATTCAAACTCGACATAAATGAAATAAAATTCAACAGAACAGTCTTGGTGTGTCTTTCAACAACGACCTCCGGTTTGTTCAAAATTAATCCTTATTTCAAGTGAAGATATTTCAGTTCTCCTGCTGCTGATGCCTGACTGGCAGTTTATTGAGCTGCTGGCTGTGTTTGGGTTCAGTAAGGAAATGGAAGCAGGACATGGTTAGCTTAGCTTAGCATGAAGACAAGGCTAAACAGCTAGCCCAGCTCTGTAGTTCAAAATTGACTTGTTGTATACAAAACTTCAAAACCCAGCTTTCCACCGACATGAGGGTGAGGAGGTGATGGATGACTTTGAATTTTTTTGGTGAACTGTTCCTTTAATCAACACAAAGGAGAAAAAAAGCAAAAGACTGCTACTGTTTCCTGACAAACACTAGTTAGTAAATCAGCTCAGTACATCCGTGCACAGTCTCGGGCTGTAGTGCAGGTTGCCAGATAAAGTTGTATATGTCTCTCAAACCTGGCAACACCAACATTTCAGAAAGCTGTCACACAGTCACTGCACCCGGCTGCTTGTTTCTGCCAAGGAACCAGAGCCAGTCGAGCTGTACTTCCCCCTGAAGTCCCAGGAAGCGGGGCTAACCCGCCGCCACATCCAGACACGACCCGACTCCAGCTCTGTGCTTCAAGCACAGACTGGATTCAGTCTTCCGCCCACTCGCACAGAGAAGTGCGACTTAGAAATTTGTTTAAGCTTTAGTCAGCTGGGTGAGTGTGAGTGTCCCCCCCTCACCACCTGGTGCCTCTCTCCACGTGGACGAATCGAGGAGAGCGGAAAGTCAAGTACCATCCGAGAGTTTGAATCTTGAGCCTACACAATCATTTTTACTGTGAGATGACATTTTCTATAGCTTGTGTGTATTTTTGGTTCTATTAGGCAGATATGTCAGGTGTTTGACTCACAGCAACAGCCAAAGCAGACATTTTCCACTGGTTGTTTTATCTCTAATCTGTTTCTAGAAAAGGCTATCATGATATAAACGACTCTTTGTCATGGAAGATTTCATCCTTTTTCCTCCCTGTACTGTGCCTATAGTTCAGACTAAATGCATTTACAATCAAACAGTATTCATTAAAGGTGCAGTGTGTGGGAATTTCAGTCAAACAATATAAAAATCATGTCAAAGACTATCTATGTATTGTATTGCAGATGTGTATACTGAAGTTAGCATGCATGGCAGCTAGCCTCCCCTCTAAGACTCATAAGCTTGAGAGCTTTAGTTATTGAATATTAACGGGGAGCTGCTCACATTTTATTGGTGCAAAACACGTCTATTTAGCTTAAAGGTGCAATATGTAGGAATTTTAGCCAAAAACATTAGAAAATTAACTAAATTTATCAACAAAAAGTGAATAACAGTTCTGATGTTATGCCGTCTATATATTGTGTTGCAGAGGTATATAGCGAAGTTAGCATGCTAACCAACTAGCCGCATCCAATCCTGGTGCTAGTTGTGTAAACACCAACACTCCTCCGGTTCTCCAAACTCCCAGTCCTGACTGCTAGCTGCACTGCTAACTAAGCTAACTAGCTAATGGCAGCTACAGTTAGCAGCAGTTAGCGGTCACTCTAGTGTTATGCTAACCCTTATTGTTTGGAGTATGAATTCAAGAGGTGGCCAATTCCTACATACTGTACCTTTAAAAAAACAAAAGTGTTGGAATGTAACTAAGTAGATTTACTCAAGTACTGTACTTATGAGAATACAAGTATCTCACTATTGTACTTGAGTATTTACATTTTCTGCTATTTTATACTGACAAATATTGTACTTTTACTCCTCTACATTTATTTGATAACTTAAGTTACTAGTTACTTACAAAAGGGCTGAATATGGAATCTGATAATCGACCAGGTGGATAGTCAGTCGACTTATACTGTACATACCTGTAAATAGAGAATTATTATGTTAAAGATTAACATTTTTAACATGTTTATTAATGGATAAAATGAAAATCCATCAATAAAATATATTTAATATATCATTTTTGATACTTTCAATAGATTTAGCTGATAGTCCATGTACATTTTATGCAGTACTTGTACTTGTAATGGAGTATATTTTACATTGCTGCATTTCTACTTTCTACTTCTGTCACTTGATTAAAGGTTGTGAGTTCTTGTTTCACTACTAAAAGAACTAAATCAGAAATAGGTTTTTAGCAGCTCTCTGGGCTCCCTGACAACTACGAGCCGTTCTGATGTGGAACAAAAGCAGAAACAAGGCAGGAACATGTGATTACATGATGACTGGCTGTTGTAATTTTTTAGTGTGCAGCTCTCCAAAGCACACGAGTTAGATTGTGTGTGATCCCTAATGTCAGCGTTTGGCTGAAAGCTGCAGTTTGCACAGTCATTTAAATGGAGTCGGTCCAATCTGGCTTTGGGAAACGGTTATTAGCAAAAATAACTGCAGCTCACAGCCTAAGTTGCTTTGTGAAAAAGACTTCTGTCTCTCTTCCGTGGCAGAGCTTTCATCTTATACAGTAAAGTTGGCTCGTTGGATTCTATGAATCACTCTTTGGCCTCGCTCCATCAAACATTTTATCTTAAGAGACCCTTCCAGAAGCTAGCTCTTCCAGCAGCTCCCAAGGTCAAGAGGGACACTCGGTAGTTTTGGTTTTATGAACACAGCTGCCAGAGGTTTGCGACAGGACTGGTCACATGTCCACAGAAATCAGGAGGACTCATCTTCTGAGGATCATGAATATCCCACACTGTCCCAGAAACCCAGAAAAAGCATCCGTCATTTCAACAAATGGCCAAAAACGACGAAGCCGTAGTAATTATGACTCTTGTCTGTCGGGAGCAAAGGAGGAAGTAGTGTGACATTATTAGAGTCTGCAGAGGGCTGGATGTGCGGAGAGGTCGGGGTGAACAAAGCGTCTTACTTTAACACAGAGGAGCGCAATTAACCTTAACAAAGTCATTAATATAAAATGGTATGATTATCGTTGACAAAAACTCCCAGTTTCATTTTGTAATTGATTCACGTTATAATGCATCAGTTTGTTTCACAACACTACGGATGTATGAAATCACATGAGCTAAATAATAAATAAAAGGAATAAAAGTCAGGAAATTGGAGACATCTCTAACCCAGGTTTTATGCCTTTAAGGGGCCAACATGTGTGATCTTACCTCAGAGACAGGAGAGGATGAGGAAGTGCAGTTGGTAACCGGTTATGTATGCTGCAGAAAATGAGCACTGAAAAAGATTCAAATATTCAGAATTGATATATCGTGAAAAGGCTCTACATCACATCAAACTGTGGACAGAGTTAGCAACTAGCTGGTGATCATAGTGGAGCATTTAGCAGCCAAAGTGACAGATATTTCTTTCAGGAGCTGGTAGAGACCAAAAACGGAGCTAACAGTGAAAATTGGACAGGTTTCCTAGTTTAGCCTCGCGTAGTCAGACCAGTTTCCATAGCTCTGTGAAAAAATGCTCTGCTTGTTTGGATTTCTTTAAACCAATCCCAGTAAACCAGGCTGCAGCAGTGATGCCTCTGCAGATCAGGTTCAGTGTGCACTTGTGTTGCACGTGGGGAAGCTAACATTCAGATGGCTAAATCCCCTCAGTAGAAACGATAGGAGCTGCTAGCTTTGCTGTTTGTACCGTTAGCAGCAAGGTTAGTGTTCCAGCAACTTGCCCCTTTTCAGCCTGTAGCTACTTTGTGACAGGGATTTTGAAAACAGTAACACAGATAGCAGAAGGTGGGAGATCACGGCCTGAAATACGCGCCTGATGGCAGAGTTACACCAACCGTCTATATCCGCTGAGTCAGAGTACTGCATTACTGCTGGGTGGATGAATAAGACTGCCATGTCAATGTAAAAGGTGGTAATATGGAAGGGTCAAAAAACACAGTCACTGTAGGTTTATCCATGTGGATATTTTACTCCAAATTATAATGTTTCCTTAAACCTTGTAAACATTTTTTCTGCCTCAATGTAAGCAAACCCTAGAAAACTTTAACCTTAGTTTAGAAAACAGTTTGATTTTGGAACAGGGCAGCATCATTCTGTCAGTAGCAGGGTTCCTGAGGGTCTGGACCAAGATGATGCTGTAGAATCTGGATGACTTGTTGGAATTTTTACAACACACCTCAAGTCATGTCTGGCCAATCTGTCGGAGATATCTGACACTGGACTCTAAATTGACTGGATCACACACTCAGAATGGAAGAAGCTGCAGGATTTGTTTCCATCGCTTCAGCTCATGATCTCCCAGATTTCCTTGCTGTCTGGTTGAAAGTGTTTTTATTGAGTAAACTGAGCGGCTACAGCGTTGTGGTCGGAGTCAAACGTGCAGACTCCTGGCCTGATACAGGAGCTACAGGGAACACAGATCATGTATCAGCTCTCATTCAGAGCCGACACTCGATCTAATGTATCACTCATGCTCCCATTAACGTCGCCTGCTGCCAGTTAAAGCTGTTCTCTGTGCTCACAGTCTGCAGTGAAACGTCCATGTGACAAGGTCTGAGCCGGCGTGTATTTGCATCATATACGTCAGTTGTCATGGTAACAACAACCCAGGCGTCCTTGCACGGGGTAATAATGGTGTTTTGTAGTCAGTGTGAATGCAGCAGGCAGCAGGCTAGCCATGTTTCAGTCCGACTGGCAGTTTGATCACAGTGCTGTGGACAGCAGCAGAGCAAATGCAAGCAGTACACCAGGTTCTCTGGGTTTCACATGTTATTTTGGGTTTCACATGTTATTTTGCTTCCTGCTTCTGCTCAATACAGCTGGGAAATGTGGCAATAAATGCTGTGAGATCGTTTCAATTTGTGTTAGAGATTTTGCCCCACTGCTTACACTGTTCTAAATATTTATATTATATATATTATAATATTTCTTTTTAGGTTGTGTCCAAAAATTTGGCTGGGTATCATTCAAAATGTTGTGATGTGATATCCACATTTCATTACGGACCTTTTATGATACTTTACCTAACAGAACAGGTGAACGAGCGACCCCTCACCCCTCTGCTTGTCTTTGTTAGAGAGACACAGTCGAGAGATGACATGCAGCAAAGGTCACCTGCCGGATTTAAAGCCTTACAAGGTTTATCCAGGCTTTTTCCCAGCTGCCTGCTGTGCTGTGGCTGTTAGTCTTGTCACAATACTAGAACTTCTTACTTCTAGACAATACCTTGGAAAATATTGATACTCGATACCATCGGGAAGAACTGACACAACACTGAGGATGTGCTGCTGAAGACTGTCAGTCTCCAGGTCCTGGTAATTATAAGTGCTGAATTGTAGACAACTGGACTTGTTTCAGTTGGATCCTTTCACACCTCTTTAATTGCCGTCCTTCGAGGACTGTGCTGTAAACATATCTGCCAGAGAAGACAGGTGGTTTGAAAGAGGCGGGAAAGAGTCCATCTACGTCAAACTGGAAGGACTATCGTTAAACAGAGGAGACGGCCTACGACACTACTTATCAACCTCCTCCCATCCCAGACAGCTTAACAACCATTCACACCTGGACCCACCTGGACCCACCTGGACCCACCCAGCACCACCGACCCACAGGAATGCCGAACGACGGTCAAAGAGAATTGAGAGCAAGAAAGCCCAGCTGGTATGACTGTATCGTTTCTGTGGAAAATTGGTACTAAAACTGCTTCATATTTTCAGAATCAATATGTATTGATGTATCAACATTGTTGACAACACTAGTGGCTGATGATAGCTGTCAGAGTGAGCAAACACAGTAATATTTCAGGTCAGAAGACCAAAACAATGAGCTGAAAGAGACTGAAAGTGAATTAAAAAATGTCAAATCTGGTGAAACAATCGACGAGTAGAAAATAGATATTTGGACACATATGGACAGAAGTGCTACATTATTATATTATACGTAATCAGATAGTTGCTTATTAACTACAGCTGGACAGATACTAGACTTTCTGGGCCCGTGCAGATATCATTATCAGGGAGTAAAAACATTGGAATAATGATGCACTGGCCCATATTCCTATTTTAGAATGAATACATACATAATGAATATATATATATATATACAGTTTAGTCTGTGAATATTCTCATTCATCCAGGTCATAGTTATCTCAAGGAAATTGGATCAATGATGAAGCCTCTCGGATGAGAGGTGAAACGTCTTCAAGACAAAAACCAAATCCAGTTGCGTTCGATTCAATTTACAGTTTAACAATTAACTTTATAGCTTTCATATCTGCACATATCGGACAACATGGACACAGAAACCGATATATCTGTGGCCAACCAATATCAACCGATAACAGCTGCCCACCGATGTATCAGCTGGGCTCCACTGTTACCAGCAGAAGTCCAATAATGACTTTTTGTGCTCTGTTTTGGTCTCTACCAGTTCCTGAGGGAAACATCTGGCTCCTGAGCTGCTAAATGCTCCACTAAGTTCAGTTGCAGTCAGTTATAAACTGTGTGGGTCAGTTTAAAGCTTTGTCACTTGTGTTATGTGCTAATAAAGAGAACTGAAACTGCTGGTGTCTGTTCCTGTGGGAACCTTCTGTAGGCCTGTCGCTCTCCTCCTGGAGCTCACCTCCATCATGTTAGGTTACTGAGGCCTGGCATCGCTGTGGTGGTAAAAACTGACAAAGAAACCTGCTGTGACTGAAATTAATGTAACTGAAAGCCCAAACACTGATTTTTTTTTTTTATAGTAACATAAACAAAGAATCTGTACTGAGTGTGGACTGTCCCGATCTGGATGCTACCTGATCCTCCAAACAAGGTCATGGAGATGCTTCCCCGGTGGAAACGGGGCTGATGAGCGAGACAAAAGCAAAACAACTGAGTGAGCAAAACCGAAACAATGAGCTGAACGAGCGACTGTCAGGCTGATGGGAACTGCAGAGTGTCAGCAATAGCTTTCACATGTTCATATAAAACAATCATTCATGCATCAGAGCAGCGGCAGAGTAAACAAGCTGATGCATCGGAGCAGATATCAGTGATAGCAAAATACTGATGGAGTCCTCACTTCAGATAAAACATGGCAGTGATCATCAGATAAAGTTATTTTTCTTTAGGTTCGATTCTCTCATTTATCTTGTGACAATGCTGTCTTTATCCTCTGGTTAAGTTTAGGTGCACAAATCCTTTGGTTAGGTTCTGGAAAACATCATCTTGGCTTAAAATACCTGGTTTTGTTGCCACAAACGGGGTCGGAAATTGTCCTGAAGTCTCCTTAAAAATATCCTGTGGTCGCCCGCTGACAAATGTTGGATCAAAGGGTTGAACTGTTGTCACTGGCTTGGCAGCCTTCCCGTCATCACATACGCTCCTGATATGGTCATAAACATTTACTTTTATTGTGATGTGACAGGTTTTAAAGAAACGTCAGAATGATTTGTAGGGCCATGACACATACAAACGTACCAGTAGTTTGCAGAAACGTTAACCATCAGGATTTTGTCCCGGTGCTGAGGGCTGCTCTCTGAATCAGGTGCTGTTGGTGTTGGATGAACCCTCAGACACGTGGGCCCTCGGGGTTCACCAGGAGAACTTTCTCTGCAGTTCTCAAGGAGACTGATGGCACGATGAGTGTGTGCTTGTGTTTGCGTGGCGTGTCCAGCATCCTACATGGCTGTCTACTGTAGCGCGCCGTGAGTGTAATGATAGTTGGAGGCAGCAGCTCTGGTGATTCATCCCAACGTGTCATTAGTTTGTCTCTGGGTTGAACAGCTAATAATAGACTTCTGCAAGACGAGAGATCCCCTCTGTGTGAGTGTGTGTGTGTGTGTGTGTGTGTGTGTGTGTGTGTGTGTGTGTGTGTGTGTGTGTTAATAAGGGGCGGGTGAAGCACTTGGTGTGCTAGAACGAGTCTGGGGGTGTGGAATGAGTGTGTATGTGTGCGTTAAAGTGACGCTAGTTAGGTTTTAATCCGTTTTCCTCCAGGCAGCTGGGAGTCACGTCTGAAAAGAAGAGGATGCAGTGTACTCCCTCTGAACACTGATTTGGAGTGTGTGTGTGTGGAGGGTTTACTTCAAGTACGACTCAAATGATGCTGCTGTGTGAATAGAACCAGTATAGACGTATAGATGAATGTGGGTTGTGGGCAGGAGTCACAGAACCATGCTTAGGGCTCATTTATGCTCCCTTTACATACGTAAATAGATTAAAACCCTATAACTGTCGCTGCCTTCATACTTCCATGTGTCCCTCACGTGGGCTCTGGATCTTAAGCAATTACACGATACAGGCGGCTGCTCAGAGTCAAATCGATCTCGCACGTACCTCCACTTTCCCTTCACCACCATCCAAACTCCTCCCAGCTGTCCTGTAGTCACTGTGTGTCTCTGTGCCTGGGTAAGGTCACATCATGCAGATGTTTAATACTTCCCACTAACTCGCAGAACCTCTTCTCGAAAAGTTCCCCTATTTTTACACCTTCTTCCTCTTGTCCTGTGTTTGCACCTCGCTTTAACTATTGGTTCCACTGCTACACTGCTACTGCTACACGGCCCTCCACCACAACTGGAGGTACTGCTTTGTTGGTCCGTATCCGTCAGCATTCAGAAAACACGCAGAAATATGGAGGAACTGAACGCAGAACACAACATAAGGCTCTGTCTGTATCAATACGCCTCTGTTGTGGTGAAGTCTGATGTGTAAACCCGCTAATATGGCCTGAAAGGAAAGGTTATAATTTACAAAACTTTCCAACAATATGTAGTCGGTTAACGTTAGACATCTTATTTGGGCTTTCCTGCCATGATCTTCGCCAGAAAACTGAGACTTGGTGAAAAAATGGAAAGAAAAAGTCACAAACTTCAGCAATTGTTACTACTATCAGTTACAATGGACAGTTCTGTTTTAACTTAAAGGAATTTAAACAAAAGCTTTTATTTTTTGGGTGAAAAATGCTTTATTATAATTTTTTTCCACAAAATGTTATGTTCTGACAGAACTTGATATAAACTTGAAGTATATGTACTTAAAAGAACATTCAGTATTGTAGATTAGCAGACGCACACAGTAGGATGGTATGCCTTGACACTGGTATATTGTGCAACGCTAGCTCCATGAAATCACATTTTGCTTTCCTAAATCCTCATTATTACTGTTAAACCCTCATTTTTCCATCACATCTGAGCAGCTTGGTGACAAAGTAACGACCTCTGCCTTCACAACGCTGATTTAATTCAGTCCTGTGTAGCTCTTGCTAGCTTGGTGCTACATTCCTTGGCCGAAATGTGTCTGGTATTTATCCGAATTTGCTGCTTTTCCTCTAATTAAAAAGCAAGGAATGATGGAGTTAGGTCGTTTAAATCACATGCTAGGATAATTACTGCTTAGTTTGTGGACGTCAGACAGAAGAAGCCCATCAGTCAGTTTCAGATTAGTGCTTTGTGATTGAATAACCTCACACAGTGTTCATGTGTTGGAGGTCGACTGCTGACCATCATCACCCCAAACATTTCTGTTTCCACTGTCGGTGTGGATGTGTTGAGCACCACTCGGCGTGGAGCTCGAGAGGGTGAGACTGGCTTTCACTTTGAAGTCATTTCAGATTTCCTTAACACCTCTTAAAGGCCCAGAGGACAATTAGAAGTAATTGTTAGTTTTTTAGCTGGCAAACCTATTGTGTGCAAAAGGCCTTGTGGGTTTTGATTGTTTTTTAAGGCTGAATTTCTTTTTGTCAGCGCTGATAAATCAGCACAACAATGGTTTAGATTCTATTAGATGTTACCAAGGGAAAAATCTTAGCAATTATTACTGTTTTTCATCGATGCACCTTACCTTCAGTGACAAGAAGTACAGTATTACTCATAGCCTCTGTGTGGTAACACTGAAGTTAAAGAAACTGTGGTGTGTAGCCCTTGTTTTCCTTCACACTTCTATTTTGCATTATGCAAAATCTGAATTTCTAACGGAAAAAAATGGTGGCCTGGGACAATTAGCCGGCACAGGGCTTGTGACCTAACCCTAACCCTGTGATAGCATGTAAGCTAACAAGCTAACAGTGAGCTGCACAGCTTCTCTAGCGTTACTGTTGTTAAGGCTAGATGGTAGGTTTTCTGCGGTGGTCAGTGTTCCCGGTGTTACACGGTGGTTGGGTTTACACTGATTACATTACCTGCCCCATCACCCCTTTCCTCATCCTGTTTTTTAAAAGAATCAATATTTAGTAAGAAGACGGACGCTACAATTACAAAATGTTGCAGAGATCTGCTGAGTGTAGCAGCAGGGCCAGCAGCAGAGTCACAGGAGTCACATTTCCCTTATAATGTAAGGAGTGCAGCTTCTGCAGTACTTTGGATTTACACCCAATGCAAATATGTAACCTGATAATGAGGGAAATGGAGTTGCTCATTGAGAAATTGGAGGTGTGCCTCCTGTTGTCTGCAGTTCTTCATAAAACAGCTCCCTCTTGTTCATTACTCAAACGGACTGAATACAGTTTGAAGTTTATATAACAGCAGGTGTCCTGGTGACATGCTCGACCATTTGATTTGAATGTTTAATTCTAAATTCAATTAGCTTTACGTGAGCCATGCCATTAAATCAGCCCCCAATAGACTGATCTCATAATTCTTTATTGTATTGAATTCAAATTAAATATCCTATACTACACTAATCTGATGCACAGTTTTGTCCATCCAGAATTAAAAAAAACCCTCTCGGTGCTCTGACGTCACTGACTATCTGTACTGACTGCTGATGAATTCATGATGACTTGAAGATGAGTAAGAGGGGGAGTTAAATGACCCATGACACACACACACACACACACACACACACACACACACACACACACACACACACACACACGCACACACACACACACACACACACACACACACACACACACACTGAGAGCTGATAGATAGTAATTGAAGGGAGAGCCTTTCTAGACCTCATTAAACAGAAATGTCTCCCGCAGCTGTAAAGAACTAGGGGGTAGATCCGGCTTCCTCCGGCACACATGACACACTCAAGTATGTACACACACACACACACACACACACACACACACACACACACACACAATTAGAAGAGTAGGTGGTGTTAGTGGAGCTGCTGGTGACGGATTTATTAAAGGATAAACCAGACTGTTGTTGCACTGATGGAGCTGCTGTGAGCACGAACAGTACAGTATGACATCATGACATCATGACAGACGTAGCACAGGAACAACACCTGTTTCAGGAGGAAGTTTATAAATAATAATCAAACAATAATTAATATTGGCGTGTTGCTAATGAAAAACACATTATGGCTGCTTATTTAACACTTTGAATTAAATGGAAGATGGCGTCAAAGCAGCATTTGCATTTAAATGTAATTAAGATTATTTTCACATTCATTTTATGATCATACAATTAAACTATTGTTTTATTAATTACCTGATCAACAATTGAGCTATTTTTCTTAATGCTAAAATTCTATAGACAAAATTATTGATGGATTGATCAAGAAAATCAGTTAAGTTGAAGCTCTACAGTGTTTTACGTTAGGGTAAATGGTATATTCAAGGGTATATGGTAATGTTAAGCTGCTTTCAAAGAGGGTTACAGTTCCAAGGTGTCAGCAGATTGTACAGTGTATCCTGTTGCTAATAAGCGTTACAGTCTTGGAACGGATCGACTATCGTCTGACAAAGATAAAACCTTTGGGGGCACCAGCCAGCGTTTCAGGGGTTGCACTTCTAGCCAGCGGATATTCAAATAACAGATGAAGGACATCCGGAGAAAGACTTCCTCCTCCAGCTCAGCCAAGACAACTGTCTCCTGTCAACAGCGATGTTCGTCCTCCTGCTGGGTTTGAAGTGTTCGCCGTCTTTGCGCCACATGTCTGTAACTTTGCTGTGTTCAGCCTCAGAAGCTTGAAACAAAGTTAGCTGGCCAGTTATACTAAGGAAGCTAGCTAGAGACCGATGTTCATGCATCGAGCTGGAACAAACCTTTCAGCTAGCTGGGCAGATTTGTTTGGAATTGTCTCATCCAGCTTTTAGCTTGTTAGCTACTAAAACAACTTCAATAGCTCTGAACTGGGTCTTCTGGAGAGTTCAAGGCTGAGCAGCTTGATGTTTTGACAGTGAAGCTAACGTTGAAGCTAACACTGAAAGCTGATTATTTAGGCGCAGCCATCGTTAGCTGTAGCACTGACTTTGCTGGTGTAAATAAGCAAGATGGCTTTATGGTCGCGGTGTTCTTTTTTAGGAATTGTGCTTCGACCCTAAATTAATTGACAGTAGCTTTTGAGACAGTAAAATAAAAGAATTATTGAGTTTTGAAAGGAAATTTAGTGGTGTCTTTTCAGTGGATAACTATTGAACTGGTTGGAAACAGCAGGTAGGCCTCAACACATCGTACTGTTGTTACATCACTGTGTGGTGATCAGGTGTCACGTGTAGCTTCACCATGACAAGAAATGTTTGACTGCATAAACAGGTGATTTCTGTGATTTTTAGTGGGACTTTAAGCACCCGTTCAGCTGTGTAAATCTCCCCAGCTCCACCCTGTTGCGCTGTATTTTACTGAGATGATCGACCACATTATTAGTCGCGTCCTCCAGCTCAAGGTCGGGCTCCTTTTGTTTGGAACAAGCAAACCCCTCTAGGGCTTTATTAATGAGGACTTCCCTCAGGCCATCGAGCAGAAGTAGGATGCTGCACTGGAGAGAGGAAATACTGCCAATACAGGAGTGTGTAGCAGCGTTAATATCCACCTGCCCACACACTCTTATCACTCCTACACTCCAGGGGCTGTGTTCACACGGAGCTGGTGCCTTTCAGAATGAGTGACCATTTCATCTGTAGTGCCGCAGAACAATCTGAGCACAATACAGGCAAATTAAGGAGCATTTAATACATTTAGAGCACTTAAATAGCATTAAATCTGGTGACAAACAAGAACATTCTGTACGACGCTGATGCTCATTAATGATGAAATGCATAATCATAGATGGGAAATGAATAAAATAGGGATGATGGGGATTTAATTCTCCATGATTTTAACATTGTATGTGCACCACGTAGTGATCCTAATCCTCCACTTGTCCTTCTGCCCCATAATCACAGCCAGAAATACCCACTGTTTTATTTAGCACACTTGTTGGTATTTGTTCTGCAATAATTAAGGTTGCGTCGAGGCAGGAAGGCTGTGTAGTAAAGGAATAAACCTACAGCAGTCGGCTGGGGACCGAACATCTCTGTAATCTGGAGCCAGCTAACGTTTCCTCAGAGCTACAGAGGAACACGTTTCTACACTCACATCTCCTCAGAATATTAATCTGGTCCGATGGCGGACTTCGGCACCACTTTGTCTTTATTTATGATTCTGTTGTGACAACAAGCGGTCTCATGCAGGAGAACACTGAGGAGAGGTTGTTCACAAATCATCTTGTCAGTTGGGACAGTTGCTAATAGGACGACAGCTGAAGGTGTGCAGGTGACTTTCAGGGAGATCCTAAAGAGAAGAGAAAATGGATTGCAATGGAGAAAAATGAAATCCTTAATGAACCCAAATGATACTTTTGACACTGTTAACAGTCTGTCAGGGTCAAGCTGCAACTATTAGTCGATTAATTAACGATTCCATTGGAAAATGAACTGCCAAATAATTTGACAATTGATTGTTTGAGTTATTTTTCAAACAAAAATGTCAAACATTTGTTGTTTCCATGTTTCTAAATTTAAATATTTGCTGCTTTTTCTGGTAGTAAATAAAGAGTCTTTGATCAAAGATGTCATTCATCAGTGTGGATGCTCACATCGTTATTGTTATAGTTATTGATATTAATGTGGACGACCCTTAAATTATGTGATTATATCAAACTTACTCATGTATCAAAAATCGTTCAATACTTGATTTTGCCCAGTCCTAGTATTTATCACGTGATTTTGGGGAGATCTAAAAATATCAAGATGTATATTGTGTTTCCTGATACAGCCTGAAACTATCACAGTATTATTTTAAGGCCATATCGTCCGGCCCTGTTATCCTGTCAGGGTTAGGAAAGTGGATGTTGGTTCTTGTTGAGCTTTATGTAACCGTTCTTGCTTAATTGAAAAATGTCAACAACTGGTAATGTTCACAGGGCTGGACTCTGAGCGAGGGGTGGTGTGGAAGTTGAAGTGTGAAAGGTGATGAAGTATTTCTTTTGGAACGTTTTCTTTGCCTTCCCAGTAGAAGCATGACAGAGGGAGTGACGTGCAATGAAAGGTCTCCAACACTGTGGTTAACAGTAGGGCGCCCCGAGCTTTTCATTTATTGAAAGAGGTCCATTAGCCTTCAGCCAGCAGAACGAAGCCGTATTCATGGAGCGAGCTCTTGAGCATATCCAACAATATGTTCTCCTTTCTGCTGTAATTAGAGGATCAGAAGGTCACTGCTGGACCGGACACAGCAGATGCTTCAGCACCGCCGTGGAGGAGTGTATCATGTGTGTTAGCATGCTGTGGAGGAATTCACTCATAGAAGAGATTCAGAGCTGCAGTCCAGAGCTCAAAGTGGATTTATCTGCTTCACAGCAGACAAATCAGACCATCCACTGAAGTCCCACATGTACTGTCTCAGAATTAAGTGACCTCCTTTCTGCGCTGAACTAGTTTCGATGATGAACACGGCTCTCATCACACTCAGTGTATATGAGACCACATCAGACGCGTCCCCCCTCCTCTGATAGCTGAGGAAACATCACCGTCTGCGAGCTTTAAATGAAAGTCAACATACGGTCCAACACGAAACATGGACTCTTTTTGAAAGTCCCAGTTTTCCCCGCTGCCATCTGTCTGTCCGCTGGCTTTTCACTGTTTAATCAGAGCAATGTGAAGCCAGGAGATTTGCTCCCCCTGGAGAAACACGTCCTCTGAGGCTTCTGGGAAGTAACTGTGAGGCTTTCTAGAGCACCTCTGAAAACCGAAGCTGTTTGAGCCTCCGTTTGTTCCTCTTAAAGGGGTTTTTCTGTGACTTTGAGGCATCCGCTCTTAAAGAAGGAATTGGCCTTGTAATGCATATAAAAGAGATTCGGTGCTGGACTCATTGTGAGACTGATCAGTGCTCATCTTCAACATGTTGTCTGTGTTTTAACTCCGTCCACCCTCCTGCTTGTTCTGGCAGCTTTCTCTCCGTCCACTCATCCTCACCACTTCCTCTCCTCTCTGCCTCCGAGCTCCGGTCTGGGCTATCCCAGCCTTTGAAATTAGTTTCAGCAGTAATCCTTTAATCAGAGTGTCTCGCTGGGATTACCACCGAGTGCAAGCCTCAGTCACTGCCCTCCACCACCACTGGCAATTGTTGAGCCTGCAGTATGTGATTTACACAGCCGTCACCGGTGTGAACATGCACGGAGCAGTTATGGTGATCAGGATGTGATAACGTGACCGGCCTGCAGCAGTCAACACTTTGTCTTGTGCCTCGAAACCATCGGAATAATAGAACTAGTTTTCTTTTTATGTCAGAAGATTATGTTGATTTTATTTATCAAGCAGTAGCAGTAGTCAGGCTAACTGTAATGGAGGACAATACGTATAACTCTTATTAACTGCTAATATTAGCTGGACGACTTAAGATCATGAAGGCGTACACGATGTCATCTTCCTCTTTGACCAGCAGCTCTGTGCTACATGAACAAACCAGAAGACTGATGGAGCCAACTAGATCACCATGATTGGATGAATTACTTCACGTGACTCTTTCCTCTTATAGAAATATTCTTAATATAAATGTATAGATATAATAAAGATACTAAACACTATAAAGTGTGAGCATATTTGACTACTGACAGACAACTCATCACCACACTTTTAGTATGTGGATGATTAGTTACCTTAAAGTTTGTTATTTTGGAACATAGTTGTAATGAAATTGTAGTAAAGCACAGTTTGAAGTATATGTACTTTACTTGTAAAGTGCTAAGGTGGAACAACTGTGTACTAATATACATGTTTGATTAGTTTATTTAAAGTCTACCTTATTATAAGTATATTATTGATATATTGTTATTGTAGTAATAGAAAGCTTAGTTATACTTCTGGTTATTTCAGTTACTAAAAAAGGACTCTGATGTTAAACTATCAGTACACTTTATCATTACTTTGCTCTAGTATCCTTGCGTGATGTTTTGTGTCATGGAAACTTATAAACAATGAGAATAACCCCAAAAAATATATAAATAAGTTAACTGCAACAGCATTTTTATGTTGAATGTTTTTTGTGTTTATTTGTCTGTGAATTATGCAGAGTGTGCTGAATAATTCAGCCCTCTGGCATCAACTTGAGTGACTCTATGTTTTTTCCTCCGAGAGTCTGTTGACGTCACTGTTTTAATCGTTGACGTTACTGCGACACTGATCGACAGAAACATAATGCATGACACTTTCCTTTAAAACTTCCTGTGAGAAATTGAATCGAAAGCAACTGGATTTGGTTTTTGTCTTGAAGACAGCGTTTCACCTCTCATCCAAGAGGCTTCATTGATGAAGCCTCTTGGATGAGAGGTGAAACGTCTGTCTCTTCAAGACAAAAACCAAATCCAGTTGCTTAAAAACCAAATCCAGTTGCTTTCGATTCAATTTCCTTGAGTAACTATGACCTGGATGAATGAGAATATTCACAGGCTTGAGAAATGGGAAATGTCTTTCTCTTCTGCAGTGCCGTGTCCGTCTCTCAGTCACTGAGGACGAGGCCCAGCAGGACAGATGTCTGAGTTTAGCTAGCAGAGTGGTGGATGAGGAGCTTTTGCCTAAAAAGAACCACAGTATCACTATACAATAACGGTTTTTAATGGTGTGGATGCAAGTATAGGCTATCACCACAGCTGAAGATGGCATATTGAGAGTGTCCTGTCGTGTCTGGGTACATAAAGGACATCAGCAACAACTGAGGACCTGACCTGAGGGTCCTGATTGGTTGTTTCTTGGTTTCAAAGACTAACTCTGTTCTGAGGGGCGCTTGGAAACAGGGGGCAGGGGTAGAGAATTGGAAACGGGATTGAGTCTTTGTTGTGTGGCTCCTCTCAACATACAGTGAACGAGCAATCGGACGGCGAGCAATCGTCCAGATATACGAGCAGCCATGACGCAGAGCGGGGACGAGTTATTTATTCATAACGCCGACTGTGAGTCACCTCACATTGTCTGTGGTGGGAAACATGAATGTGGTTTTTATGTCCAGCGCCAGGGGAGGTGTTTCTGCTGGGGACTATTTTAAGTGGAGGTTTGATGCAGTCATATTTTTAGTTATGACAGCAGAACGGTATATGGAGATCTGTGACGAAGTCCATCCGAGGGAAGAAGACGACAGGAACTTCTCAGCCTGGTCAGCCTCTCTGCTGCCGCCATGTTGGAAAAACATTCAGCCATTTCCTCTGTAATCGCCTCATTTATCACTTATTTCACCTTGATATCAGTGACGGCACCAAGCATTCAAGGTTTCCTTCGAAGCTGTCAGAAGGTAGATCTTTATTGCAAAAAGAAAAGGCACTTCAAGTCTTGACGACATTCCTGTCGTCAGCATCCGTTTCAACAGAGTGTTAAACTGCTTTGAAGATGAGCTGCCGGTGATGGTGAACCTCCGAGTCCTGTCACGGCTCCGAAAACAGCTGTTGTGAAACGTCTCCTAAATAAAAGCGACCTCCTCGACCCCCTAATACTTAAAAAAAGACTTGACTCAAATTTAAATCCCCACTTTGTAATTCAAATGATAGAAAATTGTAAGCAGCTCATTTTTAGTGCAATCTTCTCAGGATTTTAGAGAAGCATCAGTGAGTTCTCACTCCGGCTTTCATACTCGGCGCAGCGCTGAACCAGCTTCAGAGCAAAGATATCAAGAAGCTGGATTTTAGAAGCCTCGGATCGGTGTTGATCTTGATTTGGTTTAGTCTTTTACTCATTTTAGTAATTTGATTATGCTAGTTTTCATCAGTGGACGTTAAGTCTCATTTTCCATCTCTTTCACAGTCCACAGTGAATCAGTCCTCATGTGTTTGGTGGCATCATCTGCCCAAAATTCCGTCTTGAATACACATAATACAAAGCACAGAAGACTACTGAATGTAAAATACTGCTCACCAGAGGATGAACCCTTTTTATTTTGGACATACACCTTCCTCTTACGCCACGCTCAGGTCAGAACATCATCTGTACACCAGCTCATTTCTGTACGTGATGGAAATTTGATGAGCACACTTGTGCTGAAACAATTAAGCGATTAGTCGACTGACTTTCATATCTTTTGCTTCAGTCTTCAATCACGAGTTGAACCTCTGCTTCATATAGTAAAACATTTCCGTTTAACGACCCAGTGGCTTCTTAGTGCTCCGCAGACGTGACAGATTTGACTCATCAGTCGTCAGTATGTTGATCATTTTGTCACCTAAGAGAAAAATTGAATATTTGTGAGGTTTGTATTTTGCAACAAACCCCAGGAGACAGCAGCACTTAACTCCACAGCCATTATTCTGATAAACTGGCGAAGTGATCATTCACAGCAGTTAAGCTCCAACATCATTTATGACATTAAAGGGGCGCTATGTTGTTTTGGAGAAGAATTTGTATATTTACATTATTAACGAGGTAATAATATAAACTCTGAGATATTTATCCTTTACGTAACCGAACAAACAAAGATGTTCACAGAGGAAAATGACATCCAGAACACTGTTTGAAGCCAAAACTACACAGTGCACCTTTAATATTCTTCCTCAGCCTCACATTAACAGACAGAACAAATCTATTGAATTCTGATCGGATGAACAGGAAGTCTTCCTCGCTCTTTCTGACCTTGCTGTGTTGTCCTTCTCTTCAGGTGCTCATTTAGCTTGAGATAGATTAATCATCCTGTGTGACCCAAAGGCTCATCTTGCCATCTCTTTCAGATGCATTTTTCCAAGGTCACACGCTGGTGTAGGATTGTGGAGGATGATGTGAGCTGAACTGCTTTGCATTCAGTTCATCTGCCACAAACATATGACTCATCATTTGAATTATGGGCACCTTGTGTGGAGCTGTGGCGCCGCGGCAGCAGGCTGGAGAGGCTTCAGCAGAACGAAGAGTCTCTCTGTGATGCTGGAGGAGGGAAAGGAGGACACTGCACACTTTTGAAGGTCATTGCACTTCCAAAAATGGGGCCTCTCCAGAGCTGACATTAATTAAGGCGCCTGTTTTAGAGACATCAGTGTGAGCCACTGCTGGAAAGACTGGTGATTCTCCATTCTTTACAGCCCGCTGTCACAGAGTTACAGACCAGGAACCGACGCTGTAAACTAGAGAGAAGTGAACCCCAGAAACAAGCTCAACTGCTTCAGACTGAGCTACAGAAGGTAGCAGAACACAGAGCTCGCTCACAGAGTTCCTGTTAAAAGTCTCTCTCTACAAGACAACCCTGCCGACATTTCTTTTGTCAGACTTGAACACATTACAACAATGTTTCAACAGGCAGCACTTGATGTTAAATCCCTTGGAGCTGTGAGATGTGTTAAACTCAACGTATTGAAGCAGGATGATGGCTTGTACTATGAAAACAGGGCTCTAGTTTGAAGTCCTGCCTGTGTGGAGTTTGCATGTTCTCTCCATATTTGCATGGCTTCCTTCTGGGTGCTCTGCCTTCCTCCCACAGCTGTGGTGAGCAGGACGCTCTGAAATGGGACGGACTGGAGGCTTTACTTCCCTACGTTCTCCCAGGCAGACAGCTCTAACCCTCCTCAGTTATAGGAGAGAATGACATATACATGAACAAAAAATAAAGATTTAAAGGGGCACTATGCAGAAATTAAAAATGTCCATAATTGAATAAACAAGCTGTTCAACCTTAACATAGCATTTATTTGCCTGGAATGTTTATTATTAGCCTCACATTAAGAGTTGTGGTCATAACTTAATAACAATACTACAACTCACTACTAATGAGAAAAATAATACACTTAAACTGTAGTTTTGGGAAAAAAATTCAATTTACAATATTAATCAGGTTATAATACAAACTCAGAAATATTTATCTTTTCCATGACTGAATGAACAAGCTGTTCTCAGAGGCCAATAAGGTCCAGAACACTGTTTGAAACTAGAAAGGTAGCAGGGTCCGCCACATATAAACAAAGTAAAACAGTGTGAAATTGTGTTGTCCTATTAAGTCTATTCAGTCATGAAAACAAAGAGTTTGTTTATTTAGTTTGTTTAGGCTTAAAAAAAAAATCTGTCAATGAAGATCTTTTTATTCTGATTACAGTGTCTTCCCCAAAACTACATATTGCACCTTTAAATGTATACTGAATAATACTAGAATAAAATAGAGGCCATACAAGAACAATAAGACAGAAAATAGCAGTACATACAGGAATGAGTGCATTCTGCCATAAATATGCATCATCAATATTTATCAACATCTTCTATTTATTATATATTCCTTTATTCCAATGAACTCCTTATATATTATATTATATTGTACTTTATTCCTATGTATTTATTACTCATCTATCTCTTACTGTATGTTTGAGTGTGTGTTCAGGCAGGCTGTTCAAACTAATTGGTGGTGTGATTAATAAAGTCGCCTGAATCAGAACCTGAATCTGAACACTATTGTTAGTGTGAAACTGGCTGAATTAAAGGAGCCCTGGAGACGGTTCAGGTCAGGACATGATGTGTCTCCCCTATAGGCTCTCACCAATCCACCAATGATCCAGCTGGTGGATTACATAATACTGCCTCAAGGCTTTGTGCAGAGCAGCACTGGGCCTGCTCAGAAACCTCACAGGGAATTACATGCCACTTCCTCTGTCTGTGGAGCCTGAGCGGAAGCCCGAGGCTTATCTGGAAACCCGACTTCGCTTAGCGACACACGACCATCTCAAACACATGACACATGCGGAGCTTTCCGCCTCACTCTCCCTGCCGCGTGTCACCTCTTCACTCACCGCCGTGTCTTGCTTGAGTAGCACATTCGCTGCCTACACAACAGTCCCAGCTGTACGGGAGCTTGTTACGGGAGTTTCACGGCCGTGGAGGGTTTTTTTCTAATTTTATGACAGATTAGACACGCCTCCCTGCAGCCGACATTGTGCACTTCATCGTAAGTGGAACATGGCGCTGAGCGACGCTCTGCAGTGACGTCCACGGTCGCAGGCGCTCCATCACTTCCACACTGTTGGAAGTGTGTTACATCAGCAGAGGAAGCATCCAGAGGTGGACTTAGGTTGGGAAGTAGAAGCGCTGAGAGGGTGAAACACCGCACACACGGTCTGTTGACAGCTGCTGTTGTGTTCAGCCGTGGGCTCAGCGCTCTGCACACTGCCGCTGTTTACTGTGGACGGGCTCCGGGTACGATGAGACAACACATCTGTGCTGCTTGTTTCACTGTCATGCAATAAAAGTCATGGCTTATATCATGCTCACGGACCGGTGCTGTAGTCTTTATGTAACAGCGGTCATTTTGAAAGCGTCTCTGCTGAGTCTACAGTCGAGGTGTTGTTATTAGAGTCTCATGATAATCTAGTGTTTTTCTTACTGATGACCAGAGTTTACGCGCCAATTTTGATGCCAGATTAGACTGTCGATGTTACAGAATTCAGGCCATATAGAACAACTACCACACATATGTTTTAAATAACCAGCAATAAAACATAAAACACACACATTCTATGATTCGTCCGACCCGACCTATCAAAAACACTGCAAAACATTTAGTCTATTTAATGCACCTTCTAAAGATCTTTTGATGTGGGGTTGTATGAGGTCTTATCCCCTGTCAGTGTTTTACCTGCAGTGATAAGATCCACATCAAAAGATCTGAACTGTCCCTTTAATGCAAGCGTGGTGCACTGATGGAGCGGGGCTGCGTGTGACACTGACGACCGGAGACTTGCACTGAAAGGTTGAGAATATTTCAACTTTTATGCAAATCCAAAAACTGCCAGCTAGCAGGACGTACGTCACGTTAGAGGACGGCATGCGATGTGTCATCTCAGCGTGGTCAGCAGAGGCTAAACCAAACGTTGCATAATTGAAGTTTATGTTTAAGTTGTAATAATATTAGGTTATTTAATATGCTGTTAATTTGGTTTTTATTTGGCATATTTCCCACTGGACATTTTGGCTGTTGATATTTTCGTCTGCTGGTGGTACAGGCCAAAGAAGCCCAATGTAAACCCTGCTGATGACTTATACAGCTAAAAGAACAAAACCAGCAATGCTGAAAAGTATCATCTGCATGACCAAAGTCCCATTCCTCCATAAAGCTCCATTTCCAACCCCTTAATGCTAGAATAATTGTTGGCAGTGTGCCTTTCTATAAAACACTAATATGTTGAATTTTTTCATTTCTTGATGTTGCAACTTTACGTTTCTTTAGCTTAGATTTTCTATGTTACGTTGGGCTTATGATCTGGTTAGGATTAGGTACAAAAACGACTTGGGTAGGGCCAGGAAAACATCATGTTCTGTCTTAAAATACCTGTTTTGGTCGCCACAAACATGGCTGGAGATTTCCTGTCTTCTTGTCAAATATATCAGGTATTTGTCACCACAAACATGGCTGCAGTCGCTGGCTTGGCAGCCTTCTCTTCTGAAACTACACCAACATCCCCTCCACCTCCTGATTCGAACATCAGGTCATGTGAACGTGATATGATGTATCGTAGAAATGTCTGGGCCTTTTGTTATTGAACATCTCAGTCGAACTGGGCGAGCCGCTCCAGACTTACATGCCCCGCCCCTTTTTTCTGTTAGGATTTATTCAAATCTTTTTTAAACAGGCTTGTGAAATTTGCCCCAGAGCGAGTCTCCTAACTGAACCCCCCTGAACAAGAGTGCTGTCACATCTTATACTGATTTATTTCTGTTGAAAGAATGTCGTCCTGCTAATCGTGACGCAGATCAGCAAACAGTTTGCATGTATACTACACCATGACTTGTAGTCGATCAGGCCTCAGCTATGCAGCTGTAAATCCTGGCTACAGAGCCCAAAATGTTCCTTAATCCCCCGCTGAAAATAGTTCTCATCAATGCAGCATTATCTGAGCCCAGTTGTTTTAGGAAATGATGTAGCATCTCATAAAAATGAATTCTGTCTTTAGATTTATATCTTCAGGAGGAACCAACGGGCTTGTTATAGTTCTTTTTCAAAGGATTTATTTAGAGAAATATACAATACCACCAGATTTATCCTTCAAACAGCAGCAGAAATACTGTCAAATGACTGTTTAACATTCAGATGTATATGTAGATATAGTTGAAGCCTAAAAACAGCATGGTTGTTTGAGTCAAATGTAGGTTTATCAGAAGAGACACAGACATGTGGACAGAACATTACTGAGGGGCAGCAGCTGGACATTGGCTAATTTAAATACAGTTTTATCCACAGTTGTTTTATTTTAAAAGCATGAAAAAGCCTGAATGTAAAATGAAACAACTAAAAGTTTTACAATAGAAACATTTTTTTTGATTTCCAGCAGTTTAGTCGCAGCATCAGTGGATCCTGCTTCTCACCAGAAAGCAGAGCAACAGATTAACAAACTGATGGTTTTGGTGTTTTTATGGGATTTGTTGAAAATAAGAAAATTATAGAATAATACCAGATTTATCGTTCAAACAGGTACAAAAAATACTGTAAAATGTAGATGTTTGTGTAGTGTAGCAAACCAAATAGCCTGGCTGTTTTGAGTAAAATGGAGGTATATTAGAAGATGAAATGTGGATGAAAAGACAATAAAAAAAAACATTTCTGAGGGACAGCTGCTGAAATGATCCAATTTCAACTATTTTTATCCACAGGAATTTTATTTTAAAGCACCAAAAGCCGGAATGGAAAAGAAAGGACTGAAGGTTTTTTCCCTAAAGATGTAATAAAGACACATTTTTTGCTTCCCAGCAGTTCAGACGCAGCATCAGTGAATCCTGCCACTCATCACGCCGAGCAACAGACGAAAGCGCCACAGCGTGTGTGGACAGAGGAGACAAATGAATTCATTAAAGTCACTTGAAAGCCATCTTGAGGGAGAAGTGGCAGTAAAAATGCTATGATTGAAGGGTTACTGGCGCTCCTCGTGTTATGTAATCCTGTTATGCCCTCTCGAGAGTGCTGTGTTCACATAACAGCAGTCGCTAGAAACACGCTGAATTCAAATGTTTCCTTTGACCACCGATAAATGCAAGGCTGGAAATAGCCGGAGGATTTTCTCTGCTCTGCTGTGTTAATGTGAGGAAAGCCTGGGAGAAGGACGGCTGCCCAAAAACACAACATATCAATAGTGCTGTGTGAGTTCCAGTGGATCTCCACTCTCACCTCCACTTGGCACAGAAAAGCCTCAATATTTAGAATAATGAAGTGGGAGCTGGGTCTGTGGGTTTGGCAGCAGGACGACTGACACCATTGGCTGTCAGTCACTCGCTTCTGCGTTGCTGTGGAAACAACCTTGTTGCTCCTCTCCGGGGCTAATTCTGTAGGAGAGAAGGAGCTCGTAGAAAGGAAAAAAAAAAACAACAAACAAAAAAAAAAGAAAAAAAAACATGGCTGCATGCATGAGTCATCTGCTCACACATACACTGAGAGAGAGAGAGCTCTCCGGTTGTCTCAGTGCGAGCAGCCTGTCAGAGCTCCTGCACGGCTGCAGCTAAACACAGCCGCCGCCGCCGCAGAGACCACACCGGAGAAGAAAAGCAGGTGGTAAAGACCGCGGGAGAAGACCCTGATCACCTCTGACTCAAGCACAGCGCTGTAGTGTTACTGAGCGTCAGAGCTGGAGCCGGGGAAGATGTAAAGCTGTGTGGGCGTGGGGGGGTTGGGTTGTGAGGATAAACGGAAAATATCACCAGTGGTCGACTGAACAACGGGATAAATCACCAGCTATTCTGATAACTGACTTCAACCAGTTTTTAAGCAGATAAATCAGTTATCCTCCGGTGTCAGTGTCTCCAGTGTGAGGACGTTCTGTTGGAAACAGAACATCTTTGGTTCATTTTTCATTAACAATGAATCCGTCACTCAAGGAAATTACTGGCAGATTAATGGATAATGACAATAAGCATTAGTTGCAGTGGAGGCAGTAACAAGCACTGAGCAGTTATTCTTAGCAGGTCGACTCTCTGCCCCTCATCTTCCCTCTCTCTGGTCTGACTCCATGAAACTGAAGGTGTGGAGGGGAATTACTGAAGTCAAATACTGGCTTGATATAAACAGTAGATACAAATCCAGTCTGAATGGTCGATGGCTCGCACTGCTGCCTCGAAGAGATGCAAAGGACTCTCTCAGTATCTTGTTTGTTTCGTACTGATGAGTGGGCAGTCTGGCATTTTAACTACAGAATAAAACAACAAATTCTTTCTCATTTCTTTCTCTTATTTTACTTTAGCCAAATGAAATGTAGTCAGGAATCATCTGGTCTCCCCTCAAGACTAACTCGGAGGACACACAGGGACCCTCGGCAAAACAAAACCTCCGGTTGATCCAACTTTTACAGTATACGTGTGAAATGTCAAGTATTGAGCACAACGTAAGATAAACCGTAGCTATGAAAAAGAGAAGGGCATGTTTAACACGTAACACGTGTCCAAACATGATGATATAAATATAATAGGAATATCATGGGAACGCTACAGGCAGAAGTGTGCTTTATGATCCTCTCCCTCTTCTGTGACTACACTTTGCTTCATGTCCTCCATGTTCTCTGAACACTTTAGAGAAAACTATGCCTGTAGTCATGCCTCCTCAAAACAGTTGTTACAGAGGTGTCGTGGTCTGGTGGTGTATTTTCAGCAGCACAGACTCTATCGATCCGTATATTATGTGCCTCTATGATCCTCCTCTTCTGTGACTGAATGTCGCTACTTGTCCATTGATCATGAAGGTTACAATTTAGTATAGAATTAAATATTTTTAGTATAAAGTTCCAAAAATATAGAATCCAGATAAAAGTGACAGAAAGCTGCAGAAGCTGATACTTCTTCAGCCGGCAGATGTTGCTATAATATTCATGATTTCTTAATTTCTAACCCAACGAACCATTCAGTAAAACCTGTCTGCAGTCGTGTCTCTTCTAAATGATGTTGTTACAAAGGTGGCTTGGTCCTGCCCTTGGTCCTGTATTTTAAGCAGCATCGTCTCTACTGAATGATCACTGAAATATTACAGGAATATCACAGGAAGACTACAGGCAGCAGTGTGTCTCTATCTGGGTCTCGCTTTTATTTTATGTAAGGTGACCTTGGGTGCCTTGAAATGAATAAAATGTATTACTATTGTTATTATTCTATGATCCTCTCTTTCTCCTGTGACGACACATTGCTACTTGTCACTTTGATCATGATGGTTACTTGCTAGTGGTGTCACGATAAACCGGTATTGACGATAACCATGATATTTATACATTAAATATTGATATTGTGTTCATAATACTCACATGATTATATCCTATAAAAAAATAAATAATATATATTTTTAGAATAAATCGCGATAAGAGCGTCATTGTGAAGTCTTCAGCAGCACAGACGCTACTAACAGATCATAGAAGTATTACAGGAACACAACAGGCAGCGTAGTGTCTCTATGATCCTCCACTGACACGACCCAGTGATGATGGAAATATAGAAAAGCTACAGGCAGCAGTGTGTCTCTATGATCGTCTTGCTCTCCTGCGACCACACATTGCTACTTTCCACTTCGACCATGAAGGTGAAACTACTTAGTAGAGTATAAATAGGATATTATAGATTGGAGACAGAACTTGCAGTAGGGCAGGACTGAGAGTAAAAATGCTCAGTTACAAATCCGTCTGCTTCTTCAGCACCGCTGACGGTGTCATGGATTTATCAATACACAGCATACTGAGCTGCTGATATTTCAGAGATATAGAACAGACATAGAACCAAAGATTGAGGCAGACTAGACCAACATATTCATCTGAACAACCGCTCTGCCTGTACAATCTCTCTGCTGCTAGGGGATGGAGAGAGGGGATGGAGAGAGAGGATGAGAGAGGATGGAGAGAGGGGATGGAGAGAGAGGATGGAGAGGGGATGGAGAGAGGGGATGGAGAGAGGATGGAGAGAGGATGGAGAGAGGATGGAGAGAGGGGATGGAGAGAGGGGATGACAGGTTAGCAAGTGAGGTGCATTTACCTCATTTTGCTTTTTGCTTCCAAAGGGGAGGTGGCATCCTCTTTACATAGAATAGCCGTGTGCGTACAGTATATAAGACCAGTCCTTTACAAATTGTATAAAGCACACAGGGATGGACAGAATAACAGGAACAGCCGTACGAGCCGCTCCACTCTGTGTCTGTTGAGACTGTCAGACAATAGTCTCCTCTTGTTGTGTTGCTGTGTTGGATTATTCGAGCTGTGTTTCTGGGTGTGCATGCATCTTCACCATATGTGTCCTTTGTGTTCAAATGCTCACACACTGAAACACGGCTCATGTTTCTAGAAGAAAAGCCTCAGAGCACATTGTGAAGGCAGGAGGACGGATGTATGTTGTGATGACCAGATGAACCAGTGCTGGTCTTTTATCCAGTCTGTCATGTTGTTGCAGTGTGATGGTGTGAACTGAGATTAAGCTTCCCTTTAATCCTCCTCCGCTCCACATGACCTCACTGTGATGCACGAGCCACAGGGAGCTGTCATTGGTGCGCCGAGTGTTCTCCTGTGTGACCTGCAGCCAATCAGAGCTCCTCGGCTCAGCATCCTCCCCCACAGGGCAGCCAGTGGTGGAGCGGGTGAGGAGGAGAGGAGAGAGAGAAGGAGGAAAATGTTTCTATGAATGGAAACATGGAGGAGAGGACACTTGTGATGAGCAAACCCAAATACCGAGCGTTAGCCCCTCCCCCTCTTCTCCTTTCAGTCTATCTTTACATCCTCTCTGAGCGACTGCACTCTCACTTCTATACAGCTCTGCTCTTCTTTTATCGTGCTTTCTGTGCCGAAGTAAAACAAGACAATGAACCTTAAATGTGCATCTAAATATATATAATAAGAAATCTACCTCTTATATTCAAGTGTCTTTAATCTATTGCTCTGTACAAAGTCAAGTTTCTGTACAGAGAGACGACTGCAGAGGTCACACATACATTCTGAAAATTTCAAGCCACCTAAAAAAAATGTTCAAATGAGATTCAGGAAGAAAACGTACTCGCGTCGTCACGATACTGGACATTCTACCTTCAATGCAATACCTTAACAAATATAAATATTCAGTACCCTTGTGACACCACAGGGAAACGTTGACACAACGCTGAAGGCACAACATTTTAGATTTCTATGTAAAATAAAATGTTTGGGCTGGTAGCAGTGAACAGCAGGAAACACTGCAACATCAACATCAAATATTACACTTTTTTTTTTTTAAAGAAACATATATTTTCTCTCCGGCCTCCAAAGATAATGTGTGTTTCTGTCACCTCGCAGCTGGTACAGGTGTATCCACACTGCAGAAAGTGAGTATTGGAACCGTTCAAATATTCAGAATCAATATCTATTGATATATTATTTTACCTAACTAGACATGGGATGATGGGATGATATGACGATCTCATGTCAGGATTATTCTATGATTCCTGATATTATCCTGATTATGATCCAAAATATTCTTAAAACTTAAAACATAAAAATGTAAAGGTTCCACTAAGACACACTACAATCACTTTAACCTTACAATTTGTTAGGGAACAAATATTCTGTCGCGTCACAAACGACCCATCAAGGAATCTTAAGTAAGTAATCATTAATCATAAAGTCTTCCTGCAAAAATAAGGGACACATAAACGGTGGTAGCCTCATGACCCTGACAGTTTTGAGTTTAGAATCCGTAATATTTACACACTTGTGTTTGTAGGGGATATAATGTGCAGGCTGAGCCTTTAGCCATCGTGGCAGGCTTAGACAGTTCAAAATACATCAGGAAACCAATGTAGGACTCAATTCACGATCCTGATAATAAAGATTCAACACAATCCACTTGTTGTGGGTGTCTGTTATAATGATCGACGATAAAATAAAATAAAAATTGCACCATCCCTATACTCAGCTGATCTCGTAGAACAGTTGCTGGTGTGACATTGTCTGAAGCCCTGTTGGTAAAGAGAAACTCGTACAGTACCAGCAGGGGAACAGAGTTCTCCACAGTTCTCCCAGTTGTTCCGCCCTCCACTGGTGAACACAATGCCTCTTCCTGTTTGCATTGCTCAATGGCACACACGCTTCCTTTGTGCCCTCATTTGTGCTTAATATTTCTAGGAAAAATTGAGCCCAGTGGCAGGCGGAGCGGCGTAATGAAAGCAAGGTTTTAAAGGAAACCAATCTATACGTGGCTGGTGTCGTTTACACTGTGCAACCAGTATTTACTCCAGAATGATGAGTTAAAGCAAACATTTGTTGTCTAGTCGCTAAACTGGGTACATTTCTAACCCAGAATGCATCGCTGCTGGCAGCACCGGACTGAGACGTCAGTGAAGGAATCAGATTTGTTGTGTAATTTGTCCTGACAGAGTTTATCCATCCTTTTAAGAAGGAGCACAACATATGTCACCCATCCAGCTGCCACATTTACATTTTCAAGGAGAGGTTTCCCCAGGAGCTTTCAGCGGTTACAGCCTAGAGGGGGCATGCTTTCCTCTGTTCCTGGTGTTTCTAGCCCTTGACCCAGTTTGAGAACAGAATCGAGGACCTGATGAATAATACGTTTCTGAGGGAGGAGAGGAGTTACCAGGACTGGAGACTCATACCTCTGGTCCAGATGACCTTCTTCTGATCACATTTCTGACACTTTTAACAAGAATAACCACAATGTGTTGCTACAAGCTATTTGGATCCTCCCTGTTTTTCTCACTTTGAAGCCACTCTGCAGCAGATATCCAACACTACACCACACAGCACACAACGATGACTGACGGACCTGACGGAGGCCAGCGGCTGTAGCGCCTGCAGTAAGATTAATCCCTGCAACCCTGCAGGTGTTTAAGGTGAAGCGCTCATCGAGGCCTCCAGTTGTACTACACATCTCTATGCATGCGGGCTACACGGCTGCAGACGTGACAGGATGCCAGTTCTTGTGAACTGAACCGGCACTCAGGCGCCGCCAACCGAGACGGTGTCAGTCCGTCAGATGACCATCACCTCGCACGTCGCCGAGTGTTTCTGGATCACTTCCCTGGACCCGGCCCCTGTTTCCTGACAAGTCTGCCTGCTTTGCATATTGAGATCTGATCATGATGTAGCCGAATCAAGATGACACGAATGCTAATTAACACCAGGTGTTAATCTGATCACACCTGTGATTAAATGTCATCATTCATCAACCCATGCTTTTTTTTGTCCGATGCCATTTTCTTCTTTTAATGTGAACAAATCTGGAACAGAATTACAGAGACTGGTGATGAGACCACATTTTTGCTAAAATGTGAGTCCATCTTGTTCATTTTCTCTCCTATCTGTGACAGACATCGCTGCTCTGATGCTGTTCAGAACTGGAATTTGAATCATCCAAGAGAACAGCCCCTCGTAGCTGGTTTAGTTAGCGAGAGCTGAATTCATTAAAGATGTTGGAGCTGGCTACAGTCGGCTTCGGGCTTCATTGATTAAACCCATGGCATATTAGGAAAGAGCCACAGAGGCCCCTTTCCCACTTCATTCACAGCATTTAATTGAAGATACTGTCCCTGTGTTGTACTCAGCCAGCCGCAGTTCATTTGTTGGAGTAAATTAAATACAGTGCAACACCAGACTAACTGTCTGAGTATACTGTAGATCTGAGGATTCAGCTGCCGCACAGCTGCTACATTTCTACCCAGTATGAACCTGCTTAGGAAAAGATCTGGGGACGGACTCAACAACAGCAACATAAGAACTGTGGAGATCGTTATATGTTGAGAACAAAGCAAACTCAAACAAGCAAATGCAATACAATCAAAGAATAACGCTGGCTATCCAATAGCAAAACATTTTAAAGGAAGACTTATTCTCAAAAATGAAAGTCCGGTCATTATCTTCTCACCCTCGTGCTGATGGAAAGTCAGGTGATGTCTTGTAGTCCACAAAACATTTCTGGAGCTTCACAGCAAAACAGTATTGCAGCATTCTCTTAAACAGCTGAAGCAGATGGGGACTGAACCACATAGAAATGGCTCGTCCAGTGTAATCCAGTTCTCTGGAAGCCCAGAGATCTCAAATTGATTTGAAAAGACATTCTTTACATCTGCGTTTAAGCAGAACATCTTCACTGTAGCTGCCGAGCTGAAAGTGTTAGCGCCCACTCTGTCTGATGTGGAGGCACGAGCTCAACCACATGTAAATAACTTGTTTTCATATATCTCGGGGCTTTTTAAAGATATTTAAAACAAGTTCCCGTTGTTCAGTCGTTAAGGAGATGTTTTGTGGACTACAAAACTTTGCCTGACTTTCCATCAGCAGGAGGGTGAGTAGGTAATGAGTGAATTTGAATTTTTGGGTGTAGTTACCCTTTAAAGTACCCATCACCTGGTATTGCTTATGTACACACTACACACTAAACACACTACACACTATCTATACACTCCAAACATGCTAAATGTCACAAATCTCTCAACTCTCAAAGCTCGCTGTCTCTGTCTCTGTCAGTATCGCTGTCACTCTTCGCCGCCGTCCCTCCCCAAAACTTCCCCCTGTGCCCCAGCAACCAAATCACGTGATTTACCATATCATTTTGTGATTGGTTGATGTGGTGGCTTTTTCCACCAATAGGAAAGGGGGTATCACGTGTTTTTTTGTTTTTGTTTTTTGGTTGCAAGCACTTCCTGTTTGCGGACACGTTACTGAGAAAAGTCCGTTCTTACCGTTTCTTCCTGCACCAAACACCAGACGTGACGGCAATATTCGCGAAAAAGCGCCGCGCACATCATTTATCACAAGTCCGGTTTTACTCGGCCTATCAACACAATTTAAAAACTGGTATATAGTTTGAAGTCCGCACTTTCGCCACAAGTTGAAACGGAGAATCAGTAACCCCTTTCACACAGGAGAAGGCGCATTATCTCCGCAGCGGCGGTTCGGCAATTCTCCGCCGATAGTGATTCACACAGAGCGAAGCAGCTCCGCATTAAAGACGAACCGACGTGAATTCACACAGAAATCCGGCGCTGCGGCTCCTAAAGAGGCGTGACGGTATACGTCATGATGATGACGTCGGTGTGTTTTCAAGGTGTTTCCCCGGTGTCCTCCTGTCAATCTAAACCCGCGGATAGTTTATAATCATATGGATGCTGTTATAATGTGTAGTGATTGAGATCCTGACCCACCAAACATCCTGGAAAGAGACGAAGTTACGTTTTTCGCGCTAAATTACATAATTAGCCTACATCACCATCAGTAAACTGGACGCTGTCTGACTCGCGGGGACGGAGGCTGTCTTCCGGGGGAAAGTTCACCGAAGTCTCGGTCTGGAGGGCTGACTGTCGCGGTGATTTATTTTCATCACAAACACTCGTGAGTTTAATTTTTTTTGCCACCGACAGACGCTGTTTTTTGGACAGAAATGTGTCGGCCTGACAGACGGGAGGGCAAAGGGAGGACAGACGCTTCTCCACGTATATCTGCGGTATTATTTTCCTCATATAAGTTGCCAGAGACAGTTACAGTTGCTACGTTACTGTTGTTTGGTCCTGTAACGTTGCTTTGTGGGACATTTCTCTGTATTAAGTTGAGTGAAGGACCTGTGTAGTTAACCGACCGTCCGATCGACACGCCCTCGATACGCGCCGCCGGCTTATCCGTTCACACTGGTTCGGCTCGCCAATAATGCGGCCCTGACACTACCTCCAGAGGCGTATCAGCGCCGGAGCGAAATTGCACCCCTCGCCGCATCGGAGAGATTCACACTGGGACGGATGCGGAGAATTGGCGCACAGAAGCCGCACCCAAACGCCAGTGTGAAAGGGGTTAGTGAGGCTGCATCTCGCTGCTCCGTCGTCTTAAAGCGGTCACGTGATTTGGACGCGCCGGCGCGTCCGTCGGCCCCAATATAACGTATCTGACACACATACCTAGGTATGTGTCAGTGAGATATGGCATGGCACAGAAAAGAATTTCCGATTTTTTCAATCATTCTTCCAAAAGTAGGCCTAAAAAAGTCAAAAGTTGAATGACCCCCCCTCTCTGACTATTTTTTTTGGGTGACCCCCCCTCAACAAAGAATATTATGACATGACCCCCCCATTTTCCTCCGGTGGCCCGTTCCATAAATAACGGACGGTGCCTTAGTAACAATCATGGCTGACGTGAACTATGGCAGAAGACCGTTCATGTTTGAACCCGATAATGAAGCAGAAGAGGAGGGTGCAGCTGTAGCGATGGAGCAGTTATGCAGCGTTCACGTTAGCGGCTACAGAGCTAACGTTACATAACAGATGAATATGAGAGGCTAAATGCTAACGTTCCATAACAGATGAATATGAGAGGCTAAATGCTAACGTTCCATAACAGATGAATATGATAGGCTAAATGCTAACGTTACATAACAGATGAATATGAGAGGCTAAATGCTAACGTTCCATAACAGATGAATATGAGAGGCTAAATGCTAACGTTCCATAACAGATGAATATGAGAGGCTAAATGCTAACGTTCCATAACAGATGAATATGAGAGGCTAAATGCTAACGTTAACTCACCACAAGCTGTGCTGTAGTCGGTCCCGTATGCTCGGAACAACTCCTTTTTCTAGCCGAAGCTTCTTCGCTAATCCAGCATTATACTGTCCCAAGTTTGTAAATGAGTCCGGGGAAAAGTGTTGCCGCAGACAAACAGATAGCCCCCTGGAGCAACAGGAACATGGCCGCTGAAAATAAATGTAATCCACCTGTTCCTCAAATCACTGTCGCCAGATGGGAGGACAGAAAGATTTTAGTCTTGGTCTTGACCGCCAATAACTGAACAGCTATGTCTGCTGTACGCAGCTCGCGTTTCCTTCCACATGCTTCTTGAGTGAAGCCGGGTAGAAAAATGGCGGAGTCGCTTCCTTCTCTTCAGATAATAGTGGGAGCGGTTTCCCCACCTGTCCCCCCTGGTCTGCTTCTTGCCCCTCCCGGTCTGCTTCTTGCCCCTCCTGGTCTGCTTCTTGCCCCTCCTGGTCTGCTTCTTGCCCCTCCCGGTCTGCTTCTTGCCCCTCCTGGTCTGCTTGTTGCCCCTCCTGGTCTGCTTCTTGCCCCTCCTGGTCTGCTTCGTGACGTCAAGAAGCAGACCAATCTGAATTCGCGTTTGTTCCTCGTGCTTGTGAACTGAGGGGGGAGGAGGCGAGAGGGACTTTCTTTGCCAGAAAAAAATGTCAGCCATTGTCAGTGACAGAGAGGATTGAGGCATACATGAAATTACCTGAAAAAAATCTGTCAGAAGTGGGTTCACACTCCTCCTCCAAACAGACCGGACGACAGACAGCAGTATTTCCAGGCCTTAATGAGGAAACCAATTTGTGTAACATTTATTTTAGTAGAATAATAAAAGGTATTGTATGTTTTTAGTCATTTAAAAGCTGTTGCTTTATGGTTGGGAAGCGTCGGTCTGTCACTCATTCAAGGCTAAATTCTTTTTTTGTATGTTTTTGTTGATTTTTATGTCATTCAGAAAATGACTCCCACCTGTCCTAATCAACCAATTAAGACATGCCTGCAAATTGACACATAAAAAGGTCACACTCAGGTGTTTCCTGTCCAGGGAAAGACTTGAAGAAATCATTTTACAGTGAATAACACTCTCTCACAGCAAGCGTTGGCCCCGTCCCCTCGTCAAGAAGCTGACATCAGTTCAGCTCAGGTTTAATTTCACCTTAATCAGAGTGTGAGGAAGAGCATCCAGAAGTTGGGTTGGCATGGTTACCTGCATCTGGAGGTGACCTAG